>JAIPMN010000066.1:0-32322 GCA_020650975.1 Apostichopus californicus | reverse complement strand
GGGGGGGGGGGGGGTTGTGGGGTGTTTCAGTGATTCTTGTTTTTTGTTCTATTTAGTTTAAATGCTTTGTTTGATTTATCGACCCCTGATTGTCTACGTGTGATTTGCTATGCTAGCATTGACAGTTAGTCATTACATAGTGTTCATGCAATCTGCATGTTTGCTTTTCATTGTATGTTCTGTTTCTTTATTCATTTATGTTTTAATTTTGGGAAATTAGGAAAATTGTGAAACAAAAATTTTAGCTTTGGTAAGCATGACAACATTGACCATTCTGACTTTAAAACCTTGGAACTTTTCAAGTGTAAATGAATTTTGCTTCATTTTGCTAAACTTTTGTGATTTTAACAAGAAGGTTGGTTTTGTCAATTCAAACCACAACAGAGGCCTGTATCATTCCACTTAAATCTCCACTTTTTAATGTTTTGTGAAAATTCTTTCTTTACTATAAGTGTTTTGAAATCTTTTTGACACATTGAATATTTTTTTCAAAATTCTACCTCGACAGTTCAAAGGTAGACAAGATGATGGAGATTGTGACAGGTAACCCGATGGTCATTAGAATGGTAGTCACTTTTAACAGAGGTCAGAAAGGTCAGAGTTCACTGAGAGACATCCTGCAGCCATTGGTGACCATGGTAATGAATGACAAAAACCTGATCATCAACACAAATCCAGTCGATGTCTATAAAGCCTGGGTCAACCAGAAAGAAACCGAGACTGGAGAGACCAGGTGAGTTGCAATCAAGTTATCCTGGCTATAAACATTGTCAAATAATTCTACTCAATGGTATTCTAATCAATGGTAGTTTGAGCGAACAGATAAGTTGCAAGCGAGGTCACTTTAGCATTACTGAACTAACCAAATGAAGTTTGGCAGGACGAGTAAGTTGCAATCAAGTTATCCTGGCCATAAACATCGTCAAATAATTATAATCAATGGTAGTTTGAGCGAACAGAAAATTTGCAAGCAAGGTCACGCTAATGATAAGTAGCACTACCCAAGTGTAACCCCCCCAAAAAAAACTCAGTGCTAACCAATGGTAGCTTGCAAGACCAGATAAGTTGCAACAGACTTCTAACCAATACATGGGAGATGTAGTAAGTTGAAAACAAGTTACTGAAAGTACTAGCAGCAACTACTTCATTGGAACAAATGGTAGCTTTAGGGACAAGGTCAGTTACAACCAAGTTTAAATTAAGATAATATCTTATATTAAATAGCATCACTGAATGATGATCAGTGGTAGCTTGAATGATCAGGTGGGAAACAAACTAAGTTATCCTGATTATTAAAACCAACTATAGCTTGGCATTCATTATATATCCTCATCTGATTCAGATAACTAAGGCAGATTAAGGAAATGGAGTTTATCTTCATACTCCAGTTTCTGCCATAAAGGTTTTGCTGAGGCACTCAATATCATAAAATCTAGATACTAATTGTTTTTAGGTCAGGGTCAGGTCTAGCTCTGCCAGGCTGCATTGAACACAAAGATACAAAATCACTAAAATGAGTGTATTGGAAGATACAAAGTCACCAGTGTGTTTAGTATGTAGTGACATCATTGATGTGCTTTCCTAATGGTTTGCATACTAGTACTAGTATGTTTTATCTGAATATTTTCCTTCCTTCCTTCTTCCCAACCCCTCCTTTTGACAGCAAACTGCCTTACGATGTCTCAACAGAGCAGGCCCTTAAACAGGAGGAGGTTATATCCAAGATCAATGAATCTGCTAAGGTGCTTGAAACTGTGACGGAGAAGTTCCTGAATGCTATCATTTCGAGTGTCGATAAAATACCGTGAGTGTGGGACCGTGTTTCATGGTTTTAATAAGATCGGTTGTTTTTTTAACCGTGAGTGTGCGACCGTGTTTGTTTCATGGTTTTAATAAAATAATTTTTTTTTATCATGACTTAATATATAATTGGAATTAAAAGGCACCTATTAACTAAACCATAGTTTAGTGATGAAACATTTTAAGTGCAGTTGTGGATGTTACAGTTTAGGTTCTTGATTCATGTTAGTTTAACATTAGAAACCTGTCAAAGTTCAGGTAGTTCCATAATCGTAACTCTTGTGAAATAAATTTAAAAGAAAAAAGAAGAAGACCCCATGTGCCTTATACTTTTCAATCAAACAAGGAAGGTTTCGTTATATCATTTAGTTAGTGCCAGTGTTCTTCTTAAGCGGCCTTATTTCTCTTTGCAGTTTCGGAATCCGGTACATCGCTAAAGTCTTGAGGATCTCCCTGCAAGAACGGTTCCCCGACGAACCCGAAGAAGATATCATCAAGGTGAGGCTGCCCTCAACCTTGTCATGCCAAACTTTAATTGATAAGTTATGAATGATCTGAATTAAAAAAAAATTTCTCTCCCTTCTTTGAAAGGAATCATGTAGTCTTAATTTAAGGAGTTAAAAAAAAATTAAAATACAAGAAACCTAGTCAATGAATGGAGTTGGGAAGTTTGAATCAAATTTTTGATTAGAAAAAGGAAAATTCTGGATGGAATTGAATAATATGAGCTACTGACCTCAGTAGTATAAGTTATTCCCTCTACCGATTTATCTCTCTGGCTCTAAGTTGCTGTACCTGTTTCCTACCTCAATGCACCAATGCATCAATGCAAGAAACTAAAAATATACACTTTTGTGCCCATGTATTTGTGGGGCTGGAGATATTATTATATACTACGACAACACCCACCCCATCTGGTTAACGTTAGTTCTGTCAGTGTAGAACCCATGTCCTAATTTATTTCTTGGTTGTGCAATCCACAGATTGTCGGTAATCTAATCTACTACCGATACATGAACCCGGCCATCGTAGCGCCAGACGCCTTCGACATCGTCGACTTCAGCGTTGAGAAAGGGATGACCATTGAGCAGAGGAGGAATCTTGGATCCATCACTAAAGTCCTTCAGACAATTGCTTCAGGCAAAGAGGTAAGTTCTGCTCTTAGTACGTAGTTTCACAGGTGACAGGTCTCCCGAAAGTGGTTAGTTCTGCTGTAAGTATGTAGTGTCACAGGTAGGTGACAGGTCTTCTGAAAGAGGTTAGTTCTGCTCTTAGTATGTAGTGTCACAGGTGACAGGTCTTCCGAAAGAGGTTAGTTCCGTTCTCGATTTTATAATTTTACTTGTGACAGGTAACAATAAACTCTGATAGAGATGGTTGTTCTCTAAATTGTTTGTTTCTTGGTGGCATACGTTCTAAAAGTTGCTTCCCTGCAAACAGGTTACCTCTGCTCTTTAAATTCATTTCTCCCAGGCATAGTACTGATGATGTCATACAATGATTTGCTGTGTCTTTTACTTGTTGTAAGTTCATTTGTTGCTCAAGTTTGGGAACAGTTTATCTGCTTTGGCTTTAGTGACACGGTATACATTTAGCCAATGGGATGGTGTGGATATTATTCTTAAAATTAATTATGGGACTTTGATCTCATGTGCCTATCTATGGTTAGTTTAAAGGATAGGACTGAGATCCCACATGCCTATCTGGTTCTTTTCATCTCTTGGATGTATTTGCATTCTCGTGCGTAACATTTGTATTCTTTCCTTTTAATTTAGTTCAAAGGTGAAAGTTCCCATCTGTCAGCTCTCAATGAGTTTGTGAGGAAGAGCTTTCCAAAGTTCAAGTAAGTAATGTTGGGTAAAAGAAAAATGTTGGTAAAAGAAAACATTGGAATGAAAAAGACTCCTAAGTTTTTGCACACTTTTCTACTTGTTCTTCAAACCATACTAATCAAATTATATGACCGATAACATGATTTACATGTTAAGTGTAATTACACACGTAAACTTTGCAGGAGGGGAATCCTGACAGAGGGTGAAAAGTTTGCCTTGTTGTAGTTTTCTGAAAATGTAATGTAATTGTTTAATATGTCATTAACTATTGTAATCAACTGTATTGTATGTTGCTGTGATTTACTGATTCAAGTTTGGAATTTCTCCATTTGTAGGAAAGACATAATTTAGCGTTATGATAATACATAAAGACCTCTATTTAGTGTCTGACATTCTTTTGGCTAATTGCTCTCTTAAAAAATCAATCATATCTCCTTGCTTTTGTCATAGACTACAACATCAACACCATTACTGAGGCACTCCGTGTAGGAGCTGTCATAGTTTGCAGATTGTCCAAACTCTATCCCACAGTCACATTTCAGAATCATTAATAAGATAATTTCACTGGGCTTTTTTACATGATTTTCTAATTTTCCATTATATTTTAGGGAGTTCTGTATCAAAGTGTGTGAGGTGGATGATCCTGAGGACAGATTTGACATTGATGAATACAGTGACTTTGTGAACCCAACAAAACCAATCGTCTTTATGTCTGTATCTGAAATCATTGACACACATGCGGTAAGTATGGAAACACACAGGTTTTGTCATCTCTAGATGAGAAACAATGGCGCTATAATAATCTGACTACATCAAGAGATCAATAAGCAATATACTATAATCAATAATGGATAGATCATCTGATTGTGGCTCCATTAATTTGACTACTCCTAATGGTCCTAGCTGTTACACTGTAAACCAGTACAGAGTAATTTGTGTCTTACAAATTTCGTACAATATTTCTTAAAACTATAATCAATAGATCATGTGATCATCTGATGTGGTTCATTTAGAAGCTACGTTTGACTCACGTTATTCACAGTAAGAGTTTCCCCTCACAGCAGTAACAGATTATATTTCCACGTACCGGATTTGTTCATTAAAGTTTGAGAATGATAACCACCAGAGTCGCATATTCAACAAGATCCAGCTCAAAGGTATCAGTCTTCCCATGTTTCATACATTCCATCTTTATTTGTCTCTGCAGTTGTTGGTGGAGCACATTGATGCACTCGCCACTGATCACTCAGATCCGTTACATGAACTCCTGGAAGATCTGGGAGATGTACCTGGGGTTGAAGATATGCTTGGTAGGTTTTTCTTTGATAGCGATTATCTTATTTTTAATTAACCCTTTAATATGGGGTTGCTACATTTGGGATAAATGTTAGTATCATCTACAAGAGTGTCCTGAACCATGGGTATATTAATTCCTTTTCGTCGGTAGGATTGGTTTGATGGTACAGTCTGGTCCAGTAGGATTGGTTTGATGGTACAGCCTGGTCCAGTAGGATTGGTTTGATGAGATGGTACAGCCTGGTTCAGATTAATTTTATTGCTAAGATACGGCTGTCGGTATTCTTTGCCATCAACTGCATCAAATTTCAGTCCAGTTCATTTATTTATCAAACCAGTGGTGCAGTACAAGTAACATGTTGAGAAATAGAGTATATTAAAAGAACTAATATTAAATAATAATAGAAAACAAGATTTATGAGAATGCGGAAACATAACTTTTTGTCACTAAAACGAAAGGAAACCAGAGAGGATGTTTCTGCCTCGAGCCTTGCCTCGGGTGTCTTCATCATTTATGAATGCACGTCTCTGTAATTGATAGGCTAGCTGTAGATGTTCCTGTAGAACTGAGAAGATCTTTTTTAGAATTAGATTCATCTGAGGTTTTCTCTTCTATTTATGATAGGTGAGGTCCAAGGAGATCCAAACAGCCCTGAAACACAACAGATGATCTCAAATCTAGGTAAAACAGAAATATCATTCACCTTGACCAACAAGTTTGAAATCCAGGAAGATGACGACCAAGACAAAAAGAGATTATTCATCAAGTAAGTCAGCATGTCATGTCTGTGTGGAGGGTGTGTGATGGAAAGCACACACATATCCCTTTAAATGATCATTGATCAAGTAAGTCAGCATGTCATGTCCGTGGGTAGGTTGTGTATATTAGTATATTAGTTGCTGTTTGTAACTGTTTTTGTTCTTAAGTGAGTTTTCTCTACATCCATTTCAAATTTACATCCATATTATTTTATATATCTATATAAATTTACATCCATACTAAGTTAACTCATTTAAGATCACTTGACCGTTTAAACATCAGGTTTCATCTTGAATAATGGTAGATCTACCATCAGATTTGTTTCATTTCCAAAGAGAAAGTCATATGTTTTTCGATCATTGTCTTATGTTTTAGGACTAAGAGGCTCCTTGTCGATATTATAAGAGTGCAGAGCGATGAATCTGTCTCGGCGATCTTGGATACTAAAGCCACACCCGAACAGGTAAAGAGAGTATTATCAATTTTACTTTTCTTTCATCCTGAAACCCCCTCCGTCTTTTGATCAGATCTGAACCGTCCTCTTATTACTTCTTGTCTAAGTTTTAGTATTGTAATATTTGGAAATGATAATGAAATGATATAAAATATGCCATGAATGTTGAGAGATTCACAAAAGAGAAAAATTGATATAACTATGTCTACCTTTCCTGTTTTTGCCATATTAGGAGGCACTTCACGACGAGCTGTTGCAGGTCAGGTTAGACCTGAACACAAGCCAAGATACTACACTACTAGCAAGATCACAGTCGTCAGTTGAAGACACCAAGTAAGACTCAAGTAATCTCATCTCCTTGAGACTAAAACCACTAGCAAAATGTTTTTATATTTACTGCAAACATCATTACGATCCTGGCCCTTGATAGCCTTTGGAGAAGATCCTGCCAGGATCAAATCATCAGGCCGTCTAACTTTTATATATTAATTCCAACTCCTGTCAGGTCAGGGGTGGCCATTAAGCTAGCCCATCATGGTTGACTAGTAACAACTACTGCTATTCAAACACGCCAAGACAAAATGTATTTACTGTATTGTATCGCTGTCACGAGAGATATTAGTATCTTGGGAAAGCTTCAACGCAATTGCCAACAATTTGTCTAGCCCACGTGTAGAGAAAGATGGTTATTTGCAATACGCTGAGATTTGTTGCTACTTCCATGTCTTTGCCAAGAGGCTTCTTGTCAGAGACTGTAGGGGCCTTGTTTGCTGTATAGCTGAATTATCACAAATTTGTGCAATAATTAAAATTTTAAATGTAATTTTCATTAAGTTTCTGTTTCGACTCTCACCTTCTCGTTCAGCCTTCCCATCGAGAGTAAGAAAGAAAAAGTGAAGAAGAATCTACCGGTTCTGGAGGAAGCTGAAATGGTTTCTAGTAAAGATGGTTACCAAGCTATTGTTAATGCCATTGCACAGGTAATTCATTGATATTGTTGGTTATCAGGGGTTGTAGTTAACAGACCATACCTGGATGAGCGATTCATTCTCGACACTGAAAACTGTAAGAGGTATCCCTCATAATTGTACAGGTTGATGATTTTGACCCCAAATATGGCAAATAAGGGAAAGAATAATTGAAAGACAAGAAAATTAGAACATATTCTTTTTCACTCATATTCTTACTTCTCATGTTAGCCTTATATTCGGCACGTCATGTTTTAAAGAAATTTTGAGAGGAGTATTTTCAAGGCTTTGAGAAATTTAGCACTTTGAAAAAAAAATCGGAAACAAATGCAGATAGTCTTTAAAATATATGTACAAAGTGTCAACTTTTTTCAAATTTATTTCTCAATGACTGAAGAAACTGAAAATGATCGACCACTATCAATCATTGGGTGAAAATATTGAAGAGGTGGTCACAGCGAGTAATTTGTGTCACCATGAAATGAGTAGCTTTACGATACAAGTTGATGACACTCACTCACGAAATTATGAAAATTGTTTTACAAAGCATAGTGATGGGGACGATAATTCCTTTATAATGTAGCATTTGATGTTTCCATTTGCACCCATTGATAATGACACTTCACAAAGTGAAACCCAAGTTACCGTCTCTCTCATCATTTGTCTCCATCTGTCTTTACATCGTCCAGGACATAAAGAATCAGAGGCGATACAGACAGAGACGGAAGCAAGACATCATGAAGATGAAGAAGACATTGAATGGATTGGAGACCAAATCCAAATTCTACGGAGAACAGACGGACTACTACAGCACCTACATCAAGACCTGTCTGGAGAATCTGGCTGCCAAGTGAGTCTAGTTTGTTATTCGTTGACAGATAGGATTATGCAACTGCTTGGAGATTATCTTCTTTAATCCTTCTTTAATACATAGGTAATGCCTGCTCACCATTGGCCTGTATATTTGAAACCGATGTGTAAAGGAACTTGAAGGTGTGTTTACCTTGAACCATGATGTAGGTAGCAGTGAGGTACATGTGCCATACAATGTGAACATGATGTAGGTAGCAGTGAGGTACATGTGCCATACAATGTGAACATGATGTAGGTAGCAGTGAGGTACTTGTGCTATATATAAGTGAACATGATTTATTTAGCAGTGAGGTAGTTGTGCTATACGAAGTGAACATGATTTATTTAGCATTGAGGTACTTGTGCTATATGAAGTGGACATGATTTATAGCAGCGAGGTACTTGTTCCATTTAAAATGAACATAATATAGGTAGCAGTGAGGTACTTGTGCTGTATAAAATGAACATAACATAGGTAGCAGTTAGGTACTTGTGCTATACAAAATGAACATGATTTAGGTAACAGTGAGAAACTACATTGGTATGAAATAATGAAGTGCATAAGTTTGTTCTCCTTCCCTCTCCTATTGTCCTATTTTGTCATGGTTATGTTCATTTGTTTTCTCAGTGAAGCTTTCAGTTGGTGCTACTGAACCAGTGTAAAGCTATCACCTATAATAGTGTTGTGTGTGATATGTCTTCAGGTCTCAAAGGGAATTCTGTCTCTTTACTTTTGTCCCGGTGTGGGATGTTTGTTTATGTTTCTGTTGCATCCTTGTTATCAACAGGCGACATTCCAAAGCTAAAGAATCCAAGGGTAAGAATGGTGTGAAGTACAATGCAGCCAAGCTTCATGAGAAGGGTGTCATCTTGGAAATTGAGGGCCTGAAGAGTCCATCAGAGTAAGTGCTCCCTGTACATCAGATGGATTCTACATCCACCCTCCTATTACCCCCTCCATTGGTCATGCTACGTGCAGCACACACCCACCCCCACCCTCATGGACCATCCATATATCTAGAGAAAGTTCAATCATGATAAATAGTAGTTCAGAAATTCGGCTTCACAGCATCGACAGAGGAAAGTCTCATTAAGAAACTTCTGTTCACTTTACATTGTCGCACAGTACACAGGAATACATCATTTGTGAGTTTGGAAATTAAAGTGATTGATTTTCTTCATATTGAGATGGTCAGTCCCCCCCCCCCCACCCTCCCCCTCTTCAAAATAATAATAATTGCAAATTGATTAACTACCTTTGTGTCTTAATTGATATTAAACATTAATTGCTAGAAAGTTTTATGATATGTGAAAACTTTCCCAAATAGTTATGTGATGTTTTAAGAAACTGAAATTTACTCTAAGACATGCTTTGTATAAATTAATGTTTACAATGGTTGTATGTAGAAGTAACACAACAAGAACAATAGTGCAATAACTGAGGTGTTTGGACATTGGACTTAACAGTATGGTATCTAATATTCTGCTATAATATAAGTTATCTTAAAGTAACAGATTTCTTTTTGTAACAAATTTCATGAAAGATTGAACCTTCAGGCAATTATGAATAGTTACAGTAACCAATCTGGCGTCATTGCTGCGTGGAACATTGAGTTACACTTTGAAAAATATTTTGATGTTGCTATTGAGTTCCAATGTAGTAAATATGACTATTATCAAGTAAATTGTTTCACATCCTAACCCGTCTAAATCTCTTGTTTGGTTTTTACAGCTTTAAGAATGTCATGTTTGAGATCAACCCAAGTGACAAAGCAGGTGTATTTATTGTCGCTGCCAAGTTTCTGGGAGTCCGAATGGACTCGGTCGACCTGGTATTCCAGGTAAGTTTATTACTACAAGAGGCTAATTGTTTGACTCAGTTGCAATGCTATTTAAGCACATTACCCGATAAGGACAGGATCAAACAGGAACAATTCTGTAACAAGCAAAGACCATATCGCCAACAAATTTAATGACTTGAATCGAAATAGAAAGTTAAATGTGTTAAGCTTAAAACCAAGCTGCAATAAAATGTGATCATGCTACGGATAGAAATAATTCCAATTACACCCAAAAATACTGTTTGAAAGAGAAAACGAATATTTAAATCACTTTATAGGAATATCCCTTCCATTCATTGATTGTTTTTTCAATTCTTCTGTTACCACCAGGACCTTCTCCAGTTACAGTACGAGGGCATCGCAGTAACAACGATGTTTGGAAGAGCTAAAATTAACGTCAATCTCCTTATTTACTTGTTAAACAAGAAATTCTACGGGAAATGAAGGTACTACTCCCCGGATCTCAAATTGCAAAATTCAGGGCAATTTCATTCCATTCCGATGATCAACAGCGGCTTTGACATTGAGGAAAAGCAAATTTATAATGATACACAAAACAGGAAAAAACAGCAGCTTACATCCGTGATCCAGTCCCAGTAAATCTGCTACTGAGGTTCCAAGCGTAGTTTTAAGGTTATTAATAGATTGCTATCTGGTATTCACAAGGAATTCTCATGATACTCGTAGAGAGTCAGCTGCTCGGACAAACCTGGCAGTAGTGTGATGTCATGGACTAATTCTTGTAGGGTGCCCTCTATTACCATATGTGATGTGCTAATCAGATGAGAGAGATCTTTAAGACACATTTTGTAGTGGCCATTCATTTTGGCATTTCTCTTTAATATCCAACTTGAAACTTATAAAACTTGAAAAAATACATACGTACATTCTGTTAATGCCAGGAAGTTTATAAGTCGAGTGAACAGTTTGTTCAGTGTATTTGGTGGTTGCTTTTGGATCATTTGGGATGGACGTTACATTCTCTGTGGATAGATCATTCCCAGCATATTAAGATTGACATTCAACTATTAATACCTAATCAAGGACAAGGGCTCAGTGGATAACTTTGATAAGAGTGTTAAAGTTTGTTCCTTAGCTACGATTATTTAGTATGTTACAGGGCAACCCTGATTCATTCAAGACAGTGGCAATGCCTAGCTCCAGTAAGGTGGTTTGAAAGTACATGTCATTGTTGAAATTACATTCATTTAATATTCTATAAAGAACAAATTTTCGTATTTGTCATTGGTATTAAGTACATCAGAACCTAGAGTATCCATTGGTAATGATTCCATGCTTCCAACTCTTTACCTTTCAAATGCTTATATACATATTATATAAAAAAAAAACCAAAAAATGGTCACATCAGGGGACCAGATTCTAAAGACAATTTGATAAAAGCAAAAGTCAGTATTTTAAAGAAAATTATCTACAGATATGATAAGATATGATAAGAGACAGTCATAGAAACAATGTGCCTTATACCTCCTTTTGATAAAACTATTCATTTTGCAAATATCGGTTAACAAAAAGCAGCTTTGCTAAGTTTGAAAAAATATGTATACTGGAGCTAAAAGAAGTAGAATATAGCTCAATTTGTACACCAAGAAAGAAAGAAAATGAGAAAAGGCAGAAAGATCCCTCCTTAGACAGAAGAGTCTGTGAAGGTTAGGAATGGGTCCACTTTATTGTGCAAGAAATGACTTAGTGGAATTGGCCACCATCGAGACCAATCATTATGTTTTATGCCTTGAGTCCATTTCCTCTCTCTGTTGTGACTTCTAAATCACGTAACAAGGGAGACCTTTAGAAAGAGGCTTTCAGCAAAATGTTAGCAATGGATTGGAAATAGTTTCTCAAATGCTTTCTAAACATAATTCCTTTACACCATCTTTGGTTGCTTTTGCCAAGTTACTTTGATTACATGGTAACAAACATTACAGGGATGAATTTAATGTTAAGCGTGACAGAAAATTAAAATTATCATCACAAAAACACCTTTCGTCTTTGGCCATTGACTTTGTTACAACTTGGAATGAAGCTATCAAGAAAATTGAATGCCTTCCCATAAAGTTAGTTGAAATTTCTTTGCACTATGGATTCTCATTCAAAAATAGTATTATTAAATCACAAAAAGTTACACAAACTATGCTGATGTTTTTCTGCTCTTTTACACATGCTTTCATCTGTAATTGAAACCTCTGATGTTGCAATACATCTGAAGGTTGGATTAATTTGCTCCTATCAACGAAATTATTTTAAGGAATGAAGGTACAAGCCCCATTTTTGAACCCTGAAATTTGTTATTTAGCCATCAATGGGTGAGGTTCTTTAGAGTAGTAGCGTTGTACAGGGAGCTTTTTTTCTGTTATCACATAACCATGTTTTAGCTAAAGTAGAGGATATACTATCATTTTTTATTTGGATACTTGTGCTTGATTCATAATCATTTAATGTATGGTTTGCAAATATCAAGTTATAATACATTGTAGGGGAAACTAATCATATCTTATCTGAAATATTTTGTTGTCTCGTCTCCCTCCCTGTGTGAAAGTTGAGATGAACTTTGTTCAAGTCAAGATCAACATGAAGCCATAGTTTATATATCATGCTTGTAACAGTTGTATGACAGGTGGATACACCATAGGTGGATACACCTATGAAGCCATAGTTTATATATCATGCTTGTAACAGTTGTGGGTATGACAGGTGGATACACTGGCTATTGCTACCAACAAGGATTACAATTCCATTTGTAGAGGACCCCATTGGTAATTTCCAAGCAAAGTTTTGAGAACCCCATACTAGCTGCTTTACCAATCAACATATCTTGAATTACTAACCAACACCAGCTTTGATGCAGCACAATTGAAGATCCGTTTCATTTCAAGTCACAAAACTTTCCTTCATGGACCCTGGGTATGCTTATACGTTAATCTTGAACAGATGACTTCCTACTATGAAATAGTACATTCCAAAAACAATCACGGTACTGCGTTGTCACTGCATAAATGCAAAAGTAGTTACGTGATCTTACCCCCGAGTTAACAACGCTTAAAACATGTCTAGACATAACTGTTTTGAATGGCCTTAACCCTACTAATGGTTTTGTCACCCATTGGTCAACCTAGCCCACCCATCCAGTACCTCCTACAACTTTTGTTAAGTGTAAAAACTTTCCCCCTTGACTTCCTGCTAGTGAATCCAAAGTATTTTTCCTGTTGTATACAGGTCAACGAGAATACATTGCAGCTGTGCTGGCCACCATATCTTTTGACAATAAAACTTGTTTCAATACACATAACACAAATAGATGAAAATGAAGGCAGCAAGTCTTTTTCATTGATTTTATTTCACAACCCAATAGACAGTTCATTAGTCTCTCTGCATCATCTTTTGTTTGGCCATCTTCTTCTTGGATAACTTCTTCTTCTTCTCCTGCTCCTCTGGTTTAGGCACCACCTGTTCCCTCTCTGAGAGGACCACCTCAATGTGGCAAGGAGAACTCATGTACGCTGTAAAGGAGATACAGGAATGTGAGATAGGCTTGTGAAATGTACACAACAATGAAGGGCAGCTGACTAACCCTAAAACATTCAGACTGCTGAAAGGCACATCTTAATTTCTGACAATGAAATAGTATTTGGTAGCTAGCAACATCTTTTTAAATATATTCATCCATGCATGAGTGTGATTTTCTTGTCATCCTATATATATTATACTGTGTAGCCTAACAACAAGGGAATTTTTTTCCTAGAGACATTGTTAAGTATGATACAATGATGGCATCCAAAGTAATCAATGAATAAAACCCTCAGTGGAAAAAGATGCTGCTTTACAAAGGCTACACAGTACATTACAAACTCTTGTCATTTTCTGCAAATGTGAGCAAAGAAACGAGTTGATTAGGTAATCAACTTTTGTTTGTTTTACCAATCCTACTCAATGACTAAAAATGTGAACACAATTTAGTAAAGAAAACACAATCATAAATTTTGTCAGCCTGTTAACATTATGAAAGTTCCATGATTCTTACAAATTAACACAGCAAGGAACATTTCCAAACTGCTGTTGAAGATATAGTTGTGTGTCACTTACGATTAATCCTTCCATGAGCCCTGTAAGTCCTTCTCCTCATCTTGGGGGCAGGGTTCACTTGAATATGGTCAATGACCAAGGAGTCAGTGTCCAAACCCTAAAAAAAATCATAAATAAATAAAAACTTTAAATTGAAAACATTCCAGTAGAGCAAAGGCTTTTGACCCATTTTAACATTTCTGCCAGGTTGATGGTATGAACGGTGCTAACACAGGGAATATTTAGTATTTGTATTTTTGTGTGCCAGATTTGAAGGCTCTGAAGTCTATTTATCCTCAATCTTTGCACCTGTACAGCAACTTAACAATTTGGCGATGCAGTACCGGATAAATTATGCAGGTTCATAGACTTGGCTATCCATAGTTTGTGGATCAGTTGTATGGTGATGGCTTCTCTCCTCCACTGTGTTTGAAACTACTTTGCAATAAACTGATGCAGGGTGGGTTCACAACTTTCAGTATTTGGGGAAAACAGTTTGCTAGTTAAGCCACCAAGAGATGGTAAAGGTCATCGGTAATATATTTGTTCCAAATATGCTCTGAATTTAACTAATGTTCCTTCCTTTTCATACATCAACATGCATACTGCCAACCATCCCAAAGGAATACTCATCTCGGAGAGGTTCAACTGCTCTATTTAACACTATTAAATGTTTGGGATTAAGTTGAGGTTATTTCTGAGAATATTTTCCAACTTATAGCATACCTTGTTTTATGGCAGAACTTGTGCAATAAACTAATAACATGTAAGTGGAGGCCCACACTGTAGTCTGATGGTTGACATAAGAATGTAATACATAACAGTGTGGGTTATATTGGTGTCTATTATGCAAATGATTACCGCAGTCTCTTTGTTGCCTCATTGATGATTCTAACAACACCATCTCAAGAAAGTTATGTGTCATTAAGTGAAAGATAACTTTTGAGCAGTTGGTGAAATTTGGGGTCAGCTTAGGTCAGTAACTCTGCATTCTTGTTGACCGATATTTTGTCCGATACCATTCTCCTTTTGTAGAATTGTGTTAAGTCTTACCTTGAACTCAGCATTACTTTCAGCATTCTTAAGAAGCTGCAGGAGAAACTGAGCGCTCTTCTTGGGCCATCGACCTTGAGTATGTCCCCACTGCTTGGCCTGTTATGATGGAAAAACAATGGATTGTCACCTACGCACCGCAAAACACAAAAATAACTACTTTGCAAAATAATTATTTTTCACTGATGCAATGCGGACCTTGACATAATTTGAAATCACTGCTTAGCTGTGATGAAGACTTTTGATCACACATAACCTTCATAAAATAACCATCCAGTCACACAATTGAATTATTTCAATGAAAAACGAGGACAATTTGACATTTGTGGTTTTGTCCATGTGTGACATCACAAATTATTGCACAATGTACTTATCTCAGTAAAATGAAAAAAAAAATCAAACTTTCATGTCTCAGCAACATAACAGGAGAAGGTTGGTCAATGTGCTTCGTTTCACAAGCTTTGTGTCATTTACTTTGTTTTCATAATTCTCAACCTTCACAACCCTTTAACTTCAGATGGATTACAATTTGTTGAAAGATTCTAAAAGTAGTTTCCTACAGGTTCTAATATTGACTCCATACTAATTCTAAATAATTGAATCAGGTGATAGAGTAATGGTCTAAATGATGGGCAGAAGGAAAAAGTTGACCTTGTTTGGTTTCGATATCATTTCTGAATGCAATAGTGATTGCCTTAAATATGTTTTTGAAGTTTGGATTCACCTGAACAATCATTCTTAAGTGTCTTTGTTTTTCAAATGTGATAAATTAATGTTGATCATCTTTGAAAAATGTGTGGTAGGGTGCAACTACATCAGAGGAATTACTGAAAGAATGTTGAATGTTACAATGAAAGTGGAGAAGAAACAGAAACTATTGGCTAGCAGAGGATTCAAGCCAGTGACTTTCGTTAGTGACAATCCTGATACAGCCAGTTGTTTGCTGGGGTGCTAGTAAAACCACAGTTCCTTACACAATGTGTTACTGGCGATCACATCCCAATTATTTTCAATACAACCCAGAGTGGGACTGGGAAGATGTCAGCCAAGGGCTGGATAACTCAATTAGCATAGCAAATGGCTTGTAACCCTCCGGTCACTGTGTCCAATCTCCTTCCAAAAAAAATTTTCCTTACTCTCTTTTCCAGTTTTAGTATCTTACTTGAAGGAAGAATGTAACTGTATACTACACAAGTCTGCTGTATAGTTTCAACGAATGAAGGTTCAGCAGTCAAGAAGTAAAAATTCCATCCAATTCTGAACATTCTGTCAGCTAAACAGTTTTTTTAATCAGTAATAAAAGTCATCAACCTTGCTTACAGAGATATTCCAACATAATGAACCTCATCGTTTCAAACATGCCTTCATTGGTCGAACATTGTGGTTGGATTTTAACATTAAATTGTCTGCAAGATTCATCACAATTAATGTGGAAAGCTGCTTTTAGGAAGGTAGAGGGTGATCTGTTGGTTGATTGTGATACAGAGACTGGTACACGGAACCCCACGGTTATACTCTCTAATGCTATACCGGTCAGGACCTACCTGAGCACACCTTCCTACTGAACCATTGAAGCGTCGGAATGGAACGCACTGCTTGTGGTTGATCACATCGTTCAAGAACTTGGTAGCTTTACGGATGTGCATGCGACGAATGCAGGCTGCAGTTTCTCTGGTATTCTATAGTGGAAGATAAATAGGAATATATCACTGAGAAAGTTATTAACAATGATATATTTGCTGTTCAGCCATTTGCATGAAGTTTCTAGCAGATCATCAATCGTTCTCAAGAATGAGAGAATGCAACTCTCCTAAGGGGATATCTCTTCAACTTAAATCATGTTGACAACACATCTTAAACAAAAACTGGCTAACAGTTAAGTGTACTATAGAAGAGTAGATAAATAAATAAGATCTTGAATAACTATTTAAAAAAACAACGAAGAGCTAAAAACATGTTAACTCAATGTAGTCTCATGAAGAAAATTGGTATTGGTGTATTGTAACAGTAAGGGCTGTACTATCTCAGAATGGGTCTATTAATTGAATTTGACAAGCTGTCAAAATACACTTCCCTTTCGTTATTGCTGCTATCTTCGACCACATGGTAGCGTAACACCACACTAAGTCAATGGAAAAATGAAGCTTAACCATGGGTTTGCCCAAAAAATAAGCCCTGAGTAGCCTTGTTTACAATTGCTGGAAATCGCCAGTTGTTTTGAAGGTATGTGCTATGTCTCGAAGACAGAATGTAGTATTTTACATACACTGTTGTTGTGGCGATGGATTGAAGGTTTTAACTTTGATTACTTTTCACCGGTAAAGTATTTTCGTTTTCGGTGGTGAGTGATAAAATACATGAATAAACGTATACGAGGTTCCCTTTTTATTAATTGATTACCAAGTCTGAAACACCCTTAGAAAACAGTAACCTTTTCAAAGGTTTCTAATGATGTCGGAGGGAAATGAAAGGTTGTAGAAGGGATAAAAGTTGTCACGTACAGTAGTAATATTATTAGGCCTGTAACTATCATACAATGCCCACGTTAGGGGCTACGCAATTTACAAAGAAATATTTTTTGGGTTATCTTTAAACGTTAACCGTTCGGATAACCTGTCAAATAACCGGGATGACACAGCCGGGCTATTCCATTCAACAACAATAGAACAGTAAGTTTACTGATAACAAGCAACGAAAAGAGAACAGAAACACTGTACCTTGAAATGCACCCTCCAGTAAGGTCCCCGGGCCTTGCAAGCTGTACAAAAACGAAAAGGATAAACATGTCTTGCAACAAAAAGTTAAGAAGGTTGGAAAAAACAACTGATATAGCCTGTTTCTAAAGCAAGCATCACTGATTGATGCAAAGCCCACAACTTTTTCATAATTATTGTAGATACAGCCTGGTCTACATTCAACTTCCGTTCCTGTTGTTGCACCATTTTGTGCAAGGATGAACACTAAACAGCGATGGTAATGAAGAAAGAACTAATAACCTTAGAGAAGCTGGTGAAAAGCATTATATTGCTAGCAACAAAGTATATCCAGCTGCTGCACTTAACATCAAATTTAAAAGAAAAAACCACAATTCACTATAAAGACAATTTATTTCCAGGATTTGTTTAACACGCTATCCTATTCACTGCGTAACATGGTGGGTGTGGTGAGACAACAAAAACAACAGCCTATAGTGTAAACTTACACATATTAATTTAATTCATTTTGTTGTACATTCTCAACTATTGGTTTCAACTCATGTACCAAGGAATTTATCTTACTTCTAAGTTTTGGTACATAGACAGACAAATCATTCAATATAAGAGTTCAGTCTATAAGTATTAAGAACTAATATTCAATTTAGGGCTTACTCTTTGCCGGGTTCTCTGGTTCATATGAGTAGCGGACCATTGTGGATTCTGTAAAGAAATTGTGAACAAAAAAATGTTGTCAGGAAAATTGTTCTTTTATTTTAAATCTGATGTCATATGACGACTCATTTAAACACATCAGCAGTCCTCTGAGAAACTTTTGTTATCAATACATAAATGTACTTGGGTAAGTTTTATCATTTATCAAGTTTAGCCAGTAATTTTTCACCATCTTCATAACATTTAACTGTTTCTACCCTGAACTAACTGCTCTGCAATTTATTACAGGGTATTTCATATTTCATGATAGACTGGTTTTTGTGTATTCAACCATCTCATATATATAATTGCCAACTGGTTGAAAGTGCTGCTGATACTTGTGAAGTGAACGTTAGTTGCTAGGCTTGTCATTGTCAGCAATAGTACTAGTATAGTCAGTATTGCTAATTTCGGAACACTGCGAATTTCGGACACCCCTAAGAAATGCACGATTTTACCATGACAACCTACAGGAAGAGCCAAATTTCACCAAAAAGTACGAAATGACCCGTGTGCAAGTAAATACTTACATATTTGTCAATAAAATGAGGGGGTCTATGAAGTCTGTTATAATTACTGAAAGAGCAACTGCGCCACCAATTTTATCACCAGCGCCACACTGTGGGACTGTGTGTCCGAAAATTAGCAATACTCTAGCAAAGAAATACCAGTTCCACAATCACAAGAATCTTCTTGGAATACAACGTGAAAACAGTTTGCAGGAAAGAAAGTTTGGCCGTGTATTGTAATATAACACACTTCTCCCACCATATCAAGTATATTTTCAGGTGATTTATACCAAATAGATATAGTTTTGGGGTATTTTAAGGCTTAGGTGTCCGGAATACGAAGTGCCCATGCTAGTACTGCAGTGTAGCATAGGAATAGGATGGCTGTATCATGAAAATGATTAAACAATATCCTTCTGTATCGTACTGCGAGTTCGTTAATATTGAAAAGGACAGGGTGAGTGAATGAGTAAACGTAATCGATACGATCTCAAGTAAATTGTGTTAGGCAGTCATCACTCGGTTGGTTAACATAAATACAGTACTAGAATGACACTTATGTCTAGATGTATAGGCTATAACGTTTGCAGGCATTCAGTGCGATACTATTGAAGCCTACCAAGCTTACCGTGAACCGTGTCACATCATTCCCGCAGGTAATAATTGACGATTATATAATATTTCTTAACAGAAAACGGGGTATAAGAAGACTAAATGTAATTTAAGATAACCCTCTTTATAGCAATGTTGTCTTTCATATTAGATCTTGGACAGGGGAGGCGATTTTTAAAGATTGATCGTAGCTCTCTGAATACTATGTATTACCTGCGTTTAAGGCCCACAAATAAAAGGACGTACAGCCTATTTGCAGCGCAAAAGCTATGGAACGCCAACTTTGCAGTTAATTGTGATTTCGGAAAGAAAGGGCGTTATGCAAACAGCTTGATTCGCCACAGAGCTATTCGAATGTGTTCAGTGGCGATTTGTTGGGCCTTGGTTCAACAGCGAGAGCTAGGGTACTTCCTCTTTACCTTATCTAATCTGCACTTTGTGCAAATGTTACATAAGAGAAAATGCACCATAGATTTGGCGTAGAAGCTGAGCCGTTACTGTGTCAACTAGAAAAAAATTTGTTAGTGAAGTAAAACAGATTACGGCATAGGTATGTTGGTATTCATTGAATTATTAATGCTAACACATGACTGACAGTTTTGATTCATTGGCTCAAGTTTCGAGAAAGAAAAACCTTCTGTGCACCTGTGAACCTTGGTTCCATGAACGGCTTGAGCCGTCTATTGCTATGCCTCTTCCTCTTTTTTTCTAACCTCACACAAAGTATTTATTACTATAGTTTTTATATTTATTCCGCGGGGGGACCACCTAACCCTCTACATAGGAGACGATTTCCATGACCTCAGGACAACATCCTCTCCACTATAAAACCCTTCATTTGCTTCTGGTCCTCACATGAAGCCTAATGACCTTGTGTTTTAATTTATAATTACTTTTTAGCACAACCTTAAGTTTAGAGCTACTTATTAAAACCTAAATTGTAGTCTAAATATACCTCACAATGCACCATTTGGCTTCTAAATTTAATAAAGGGGTACCCTTTATATATGCATCCAAGGGATTTGGCTTCGATGACCCCACGACAGTGACCCTTCTTTATGAAATACTTCATTCAAATCTGGCCCTCCCACAAAGATTCGGTCCCTACCTAAATCAGTTGGGGTATTATTATCATTATTTATTAGCACAATCTTGAGATGAGAGCTATTTGTATAGATGTGATTTTTGGCCTTAGAATACATCATTTGACGTTTAAACGCTACTTTTCTCTGGGGTGGACAGGATTAAGCTAAAATGATCCAAGTGAAGCACCTCCTTTAGATAAATTCCTTATTCGCTTCTGGCCCTTCCACTAAAGTTTAGCCCCACAGGCGGGAAATTTTGAATTACTCACAATGTAACGATTTGTATACTAAACAGTAGTGTTCCTTGCTTCTCCATCTTTTGCAAAACAACCGTACTATTCTTTGGTTGAATTCGAGGAGTTGTTGTTTTACAGACCCCTATCAGAACACCATGGGGGCCATGCAAACACTTCACAATGTTCGATAGAAATTGGGTTATACCATCACTCACTGAATCCCGGAATAGATTATCGCCAGATTGTTCGTGTTTATAATCTCTCTTCAAAATTTCTTTCCGGTTGAGAAAATCAGGTGTGTTGCACAAGAGTCATAGTGTGCTGATTTTAATATATGTGCTCATGTGAATAATGTATATAATTTACTTGAAAATTGAAATTAATTGTCACAAACGTTTCATTTGAAGCACGAGTATACATAATTACACGAAACCGTTGTCCTTTTTTATCCAGCCTCTGCCTTTTCGCTAACATTGAATTGACAATACGGAAATTACATGAACTCAAAACGCTAGCGAGATTGCGGACAAAATGTCAATTTTCAGATTTTTGTTGTTGCATCTCATCAAGACGTCACAATTGGCACGTCCCTTCTAAGCTTCCGTACGGAATGCATATCCAATTGTATATACATCCTTTATGCTTGTAACAAGTTTAATATTTACCTACCAGTCTGACAATCATACCATGGTCATATGATGTGGTGCAATACATGTGTAGGTAAGCAATTTTGTTGGGATGGCATCTGTTCTCTGATCTTGTTTTCTGCCTTCTGAAGACTTTTTGATTGAATTAATTGGTAAGATCATTTAATTCCAGATTGCTGTTTAAAATTCTGTTCTGAACAGCAATCTCTAGGGGTACACGTAAAATTGAAGTAGGAACTAGGACTATAGGCCTATAGTACTAGAGGTAGCCTAATTGACTAAGACGTAAAGCATTGCGTTTGTAGGCTATTCGAAATTATTTTTAATCTACTTGTTTTTTTGGTTTGTTAGAACCGCGGGGAGATATGCATTACACTAACCGAGTTTACCCTTTAGTTTTAATATAAATAAATAAATTAGTATTGTATATTGGCTATAAATTAACTGTTATGCCTAAACTTCCGTATTGCAGTACCAGCCGGAGTAGGCTAAGCACGTTATCGGTCTCCCAACTTGGTAATGTACAGTACGTAACCGTAGCATGGAATAATGGAAGGTTTCTGTGTTGTCACGAAACAGCAGACATTTTATTGTAAAACAGTTACGGTCATGTCTGCCTCCATGCAAAAATTTGAACAAAATACGTTTTCTTGAAGTTTGTTGCAACTATAAATAAATTTAAGATATAACAAAGTAAGTTGAGCAAATATTCTAGGCCTAACTTACATTTCAGTGCAAGCATCAACACTTCTTATCCCTGCAACAGCAATTATACATGTATAGGGTATAAAGGGGTTAGTAGGCCAACTCCAAATATGAGCATCTAGTTATCAATGTTTCAATCAATCAGTCCAGGTTATATAAGAAGTGATTGCACCATTTTTTGAATGAGAGATAATTCCTTCCTAGTTCAAAGCATCTCTGTGCAGCTATTGATGTGGTGAGATATGCACTGTGCAGTGAATTAGCAGTGGCATACAACTGGCCTCATTATCAGGTGTATTGCTTTTCTCTCAAATCTTACAGATGTCATCTGGAGTGTGACACAGAATGAAAAATCGCCGCCGAAGGAGAAGCTTACTAATCACAATTCCCTGCTCTCTGCTTCTGTTTGGTTTGGTCATTACTTGTAGTTACATATCTAATAAATTTTCAGAGAATTCTACCTCAGATACATTCTTTCTGCAAGACGGTGAGAAAATTTTCCATTACCAACAGAATAATTTTGTTTCCAAATTTTGTGTTGCAGTTTTAAATACTCTGCATTTTGCCAGTTATGAAATGCTATGACACTTGTATAGGAAACTGAAATATAGCTTGGAACTAATATGTATAGCAGATTGACCATTTGGATAACATTTTGACTGCCATGACTGTTATGACCAATGTCTTCGTCATTTAGTAATCTACCTATATAATAGTCTGGTCCATACTGAATCTGTAAATATTTAAAACAATAGCTTGTTAAACCTGTCACCGCATCTGCATGAGAGTAAACCAGTAGCCGTTCAGTGCTATAAATCTCTTGTACTTAATTGCTTTGGAAACCAATTTTATCTGCACTTATTAACTTAACAAGACGTGATTGAAAGATTCTTCAACACAGAACAGAGTTATAGTCAGGTTATCAGAGACTGTGAAATATAAATTTAAACAAACATATTTGTGTGTAAACAGTGCAAGAGAGCAAGTTTTTATATCAAAATTTTGGTTCTTTAAAGCCGTATTTGTATTCCATTGTAAGCTCTACCAAAATATGACCAATCTTGATATTCTATTAAAATCAACTCATTTGGCAGTAAACAAGTGTGGTTAAAAAAATTGCACAAACATTATGAGGTTCTTATCCCTTCATTTTGACCCTTTCACAAAGATTGAGCAAATGAAAAAGTCAAATGTCCAAAAACATTCCAAGACCATATATCCTTGAGATTTTTAGACATCGAGAAAGGTTTACTTAGATATGCTCTAAGAGGGCAATTGTTTTGAAGATTACCATAAAATGTCTCTTAATAACTGACCATGGGTGACCATTTCTTCATTTTCTAGAATATTTTCATGCAATCCTGATGAGTTTATTGAACAACCATCAAAAGTTTGCAAAGCTTTGTGTCACATATATGATGTTGTTATGTTGGTTTCTCATCTCGTAATCTGTACTTCTGTCAACAGATCTATCTGAAAATGGAACAACAATTAATTGCACAGCTTATACACCAGATGCCTTCCCCCAAGGAGTGTTTAACGAGAGCCAACTGGCCAGAGGGGCATTCCTTATCAATGTTATAGTAGCGATTTATCTCTTTGGAGTAATCGCAATTGTTTGTGATGATTATTATGTACCATCTTTAGAAGTCATATGCCAAAGTGAGTCCAAATTCTTTCCTTAGTCAGTTGCCTCAGTTAATTAAATGTCCTGACACTGTCCTTCATTTTTCAAGTCTTAAAAAAAAAAAAAAGTTGTTGTTTGTTAATTCTGGTAAATAAATTGTATTGTGTAGTATATTTGTGTCAATTATAGGCATAACTGATATAGATATAGGATTGACAGTAAATATTTAGAACAAATCAATTCTTATAGACACAAACCTGATTTTATTTTGCATTATTCAAACTTTATGCAGCAATTTTCTAGATAACCCTGTAAACTTTAACTTTTATGTTCATATTCTTCAGGTTACGCTTTTGTACTTCATAATGTAATATTCTACTATTGTTTCTACTATTTTAGTCCACCGTTTGTTTCCCACAGAGTTGAGACTTAGTCAAGATGTCGCTGGTGCAACTTTTATGGCGGCTGGAAGTTCAGCGCCGGAGCTTTTCACTTCTGTTATTGGTAAGAATAAAGTCAATATGTCTTTGTCAGTTTGCATACTTGAGTACAATCTCCCATAAAATGCATAACAAGGATTTTCAATCTGGAGGAAGGGCTATTGTGGCAATGGAAGGTCTCTAAGTACCCTGAAATAGCCCTAAAAATGAAATCAGTAACTTTCATACTAGAGTATTCATAGAGTTAATGAATTAAATTTTGAACAGTAATATTAAAGAGACTGTAAAGTGAGACAGAGGTTGCCAAAAGTACTACAAATACCATCAATATTTTAAAAATTAAAAAACAATTACAGATTTTGAGCCCATTTTCAGTTTTGTAATATCCAATTGCATGGTATTTATCTTTTTAAATGGTAGTCTCTCTTCACATGTTGGCATAAACTGGCATTGTAGTGTTCCTGAACAGACTTGTAGTGAGTCTGTGCTGGCAATGCAGTGTTCCTGAACAGACTTGTAGTGAGTCTGTACTGGCAATGCAGTGTTCCTGAACAGACTTATAGAGAGTCTGTACTGGCAATGCAGTGTTCCTGAACAGACTTGTAGTGAGTCTGTACTGGCAATGCAGTGTTCCTGAACAGACTTGTAGTGAGTCTGTACTGGCAATGCAGTGTTCCTGAACAGACTTGTAGTGAGTCTGTACTGGCAATGCAGTGTTCCTGAACAGACTTGTAGTGAATCTGTACTGGCAATGCAGTGTTCCTGAACAGACTTGTAGTGAGTCTGTACTGGCAATGCAGTGTTCCTGAACAGACTTGTAGTGAGTCTGTACTGGCAATGCAGTGTTCCTGAACAGACTTGTAGTGAGTCTGTACTGGCAATGCAGTTTTCCTGAACAGACTTGTAGTGAGTCTGTACTGGCAATGCAGTGTTCCTGAACAGACTTGTAGTGAGTCTGTACTGGCAATGCAGTGTTCCTGAACAGACTTATAGAGAGTCTGTACTGGCAATGCAGTGTTCCTGAACAGACTTGTAGAGAGTCTGTACTGGCAATGCAGTGTTCCTGAACAGACTTATAGTGAGTCTGTACTGGCAATGCAGTGTTCCTGAACAGACTTGTAGTGAGTCTGTGCTGGTACTGATATTCTAACATAGTCAACTGCACTCCTACAAGCACTCGTGCATTCTCATTGGTACTCATCTGGGCAATTTGGAAATCTACAATAGATACTAGTGCCAGACTACATACTTGTGCTTATATCCTTGAATGTGTACTCAGTCTTATACCTGTGGAATTATTGTTTTACTTGTACTCATGCTGTTGTACTCATACTTATACCAATGTGGCATTATTCTTATATGTGTACTCAAACTTATACCTGTGGAATTATTGTTACATTTGTACTCATGCTGTTGAACTCATACTTATACCATGTACTGGAATTATTCCTATGTTCGTACTCATACTACAAGTTTACCATCAGGAAATGCTAATCCTTTTTGCTTCACTTAATTAATTAGTCAAAGGCTTTGAAATTACCCTATTCTTTCTATAATGTCCCTTTCAGGTGTATTTGTTGCAAAGGGAGACATCGGTCTGGGTACAATCATCGGCTCTGCAGTCTTCAATCTCTTCTTCATTATTGGACTGTGTGGTCTATTGACCAATGCTGTAAGTACATCAGTATCACAATGACAGCTACATGAATAACAGACATCTTCCTGTGTGAATTAATTACCAAAACCTCACTGCTACCACATGTAAATATCGTCACCTAACTTAGACGGGCTACAAAACATTCATAACAGATGCACCTATAGTCCTAGCTGTTTTTGTGTATAAGTGTTAAGTTCAGGGCTTTAATCAGAAGAAGGGAATATGGAGTCCAATTTGCCTCCTTGGTATTGAATTCACAGGCCCAGGGTGCCATCTATAGAGAGGTGACGTCAATCTCCCCTTTAACGCAGAATTCTTATTGAGTGATAGTATATGGATATTGCAGTTTGTTTTTAAGCTTTACACAGGTATCAAGCTTTCAGTTCCCATGAGAATATCTTGAATTCTGCATTGGTCCTTATTTATTCACTTTAAACTATAACATTGATTTTGTTGCAAATCGTAAAGTTTGAGAAGAAGACTGCATCAGTGGCTATAATGTTCTTGCATACATTCATTTTAATTTTTTACTTGTACTTTTTCTTTTATGTATATATATATTTTATTTATTTAAGTTTTATTTGTACTTCCTCTCCCCCTTACCCGCCCCCTCCCATCCTACATGGTGTGGACATCCAATGGACACCATATACCTCAAAGTTACTCTGTTATTACATGATCTGTTCCCATGCAGGTAATACATTTAAACTGGTGGGCTGTAACAAGAGACTGTATGTGTTACCTTATAAGTGTTGCAGCTCTAGTTGGGGTCATGGAAGACAGCCTCATTAAGTGGTAAGTAATCATCCACTTTCTCTTTCCCTTCCCTTCCCTTCCCTTCACTTCCCTACTTTAAAGCAATTTCTTGTCATAGCTGAATTTTAGTTATTTTGATTTAATCATCACACTAATAGTAAAGATAATGTTAGTTACAGTTAAAACAATGTACATGTGGGTATAAAAGTTCTGCTGAAAATATTAAAACTAAAATCACTTATGGTGAAATAGAAGGCAGAAAAATAAGATATGAAATTTGATGTACCATTAATTTGGCTTTTAATAAGGAGTTTAAACGGTCTGTCATTATCTTCTTCAATAAACAGTGATTGAAAAATGCCATCAAACTTGTGAGTCAATTATATAGTGTTAGTGTAACTAAACTCTGATGTGCTTTTTCTCAGCCTCACCCCGTTTTTTTTTTTGCTGTTTTTGTTGTTGCTAGGTATGAAAGCCTGATCCTACTGGTGCTGTACGTTGCTTACATCATCTTAATGTTCAACAATCACAGAATTGAAGGCTTCTTCCGCCAAAGAATTGTCAATTTGGCCGCGACTTCTTCAGAGACCTCTCCTTTACTGGACAATAAAGACGACATCCACACGCCAACTTCCGGGTACACATCGGAGATGGAGAACATTGATTCTGATGGTATGGCCTTCATGCCCCACCTCTTAGACAAACCAAAAAACTGAAATACTATTCCCCATCAGTATGATAAAATTGTGGCGTATGTAAGCTCCTTTACATGCATTAGCTCTAAAAACATCAAACTCATGGTGTTCTAATTAACTGTCATTTAGACGAGAATTAAGGACATAACACCAATATTATCCAGGTGTGATATATGTCTTATTCTGGGAATTATTACAAATATCAAACATTAAAATAATGAGACTGTTTATATAAGTCTGCCCAACCACCTGTGAAAGTTAATGTCCCATGGTCATGTTACACTAATTATTACATAACTGCAAATTTGGAAATGGTTTGTGGCTTAGTTTATCCATAGAAAGTCATTTTGTTATCATATTACATTGCAAATTGTGATGAACAGATCATAGTTTGTGAAATAATCATCTGAGCCTTTTTTGATTTATTTATATATTTATTTATTTATATTTTTATCCTGGTATACATAATTCTAAAGCAGTGGCACCTAATATTCCCACTCAAAGATATTGCCACAATTTTGTCAATAGTATAGTTATCATAAGCAATCAGGGACAATCTTGGCAAGCATAGATTCATCCCCCCGTCCCCAACCAAACCATCCTTCATAGCCTTTTAAAATTTTGTTAAGAGTAATCAAAACATTTTTGTTGGTCAAACAGCAGTATCACAGTTACATTTAAGTTATTATAACAAAGTTAAAGTTAAAAACAGAAAGAAGTAAACTAAACATTTTGAATCGCAATTTGAGGGTATCTAAATATTGTTTATCATAAAAGCCAGGGATTATTCTTTTTCAGCAAAACCCAAAATTGCTATACATCAATGCATTCTTGAAAACCATTTTTTCATTAGTCAAACTACAGTAAACAAATTTAGATTTAAGTCATATTAAAGCCAAATTCTTTGTGAATTTTTTTTATCGCCCAGAGGTTACCTTTACATTAAACAACTGTCGTTTTCTCGTGTTTTCTCGTTCTCTAGCTGAGGTAACCGTTCGTACTCCAACTGACAGGCACACGGTACAAGAAGAGGAAGAGGGTCCTCCTCCCTCACCATTCCATATTCCAAGAGACAGCTGGACGGGTCTGCTCATCTGGATTTTATACTTACCAAGTCAAGTCATCTTCTACTTCACTATTCCAAATTGTAAACGAAAGTCGTGGACCAGCTGGTACCCTTTGACATTCCTAATGTCTTTATTATGGATCGGACTGTCTTCGTATATTCTCGTCTGGATGGCTAATAATGTCGGTGAGTTTTCCTGTTAACTAGCTTCACTTTATATCTTATCTAGTTTTAGTGAAGATACTTAATTGTGTCAGGGACATGCAAGGCCTTCTCACATGACTTTAAAACAGTCAACCCTGGTCACTGGTAACTTGTGACAATTACACTTCCAATTATGCAGGTTAAGACAATCGCTCCTGGGGGAACCAACATGCATCACTTGTAAGCACGCCCTGGGCCACCTCCCATAGGTTCCACTGTAATTCATTGCACTCGACTGGATTGATAAGCTATTTGACAGGTCCCCATTGATACATTTGGGTAAAGAGAGGCAATTGAGATAAGTGTCTTGTCCAAGTAAAGAAGGTTGTGGTCCTACCATGACTCCAACCTGCAATCCTTAATTTGCTGTGAAACTGAAAGTGTTTGCTGTGGGTATTATGTAATAAAATGGTCGTTGCCAGATGTCAGCTTTCAGAATAGCTTCTCTTAGAATGTAGAGGAGATGCTGTCAGTTGTGTGTTTGTTTTGACTTTTTGAAGAACATTAAAAAAAAATAGGAAATTACTGTTGCCCAAGACAGTTCCATCTATATTTTTTGAATGTTTCATTTAATTCTCTACAGGAATTGCTTTTAGGATACCTGATGTGGTTCTAGGCTATACAGTACTTGCAATCGGTAATAGTGTTCCTGATGCACTGGCAAGTGTATTGGTAGCAAGAAATGGTAAGTTAGTTAATCTGTCTGATCTATGATGCTGCTTGGATTTGCTGATTTATTACATTGTGGAACTGCTGTAGCAGTCTTAGTTCTGTGTCTGGAGGCATACACAGGGGTTTAATATTTAACTGCGGATGGGGCAGACAAGATGGGGTTGTCTCTCTTCCCCGTACATTTACAGATGATTGTGTGAAAGCTTTCTGAGTTCTTACAATCCTTGTAATGAACTTCTGAAACTATAATTATTTTCTCCCTCCCTCCTGCTCATTAACCCATTGCTCACTTCACCCCTCTGCATGCCATGCTGTGGTTGATAAACCAGGCTGTAACATTTACAAAAATAATGCACAAAATCAGGCATCAGTGAAGTTATTTAAGATTTGAATCAGCATTGGACACAACTTGTATGACATCTGGCCTTTATAGCTGTGATATAAATGATATGACCAATTTTTTTCTCCAAATTAGCTATTTTAAGTGAGAAGCAATTGATCACCCTAGCTTACTATATCGCTAGAAAATAACACTACTCCAGTGTAATTCCTTTTATTTTATTTTATTCTCTTTTTTTTGGCTCTTCAGGTTATGGTGACATGGCTATATCTAACTCCATCGGCAGTAACATTTTCGACATCTTGCTCTGCCTTGGCTTGCCGTGGTTCCTTCAAACAACCGTGGTCCATCTTGGCACCAATAGCTTTGGGTCAGTGGTCAACATTTACAACACTGGTAGTCTTTACATAGCTTTAATGCTGTTTGGAACTGTGTTCATATTATTGTTTTTACTAAAGATCACTCGTTTCCAATTAGGTAAAGTATTGGGTGGGGTTCTTCTTTTGGTGTATTCGGTAACCATTGCACTAGGGGTTTTCATTGATACCTATCTATTCACTAGCAGACTACCTCAATGTTATTTATGAAACTGTCAGTATAAAGTTGAAAATTTCATGGTCATTAGATGGCACTCTCTTTGAGCCCTGTGAGTTTCACATTCTGTTGAAAATATTACAGAAAGGGCAAATAATTTACTATTCATTCAATATGATTTCTTAAAATAAAACATCCAGACGAAGAAGTAACAAAAAGATTTATGGATAATTGAAATAGGGGCCAACCATGATGCTGTGACATAACTTAGCAAATTAGAACACAGAGGAGGACGGGGGGGGGGGGGGGGGGGNNGGAGGAGGGGGGGGAGGTGGGAGCCTTTGTGTGGAAGGACGTCCTTACAAAATCAATAAATCTGTTACCACTGCCCAAGTTGTCACTATTTTTTTTTAGCTGCAACTACACATCACTAAGTTTGATTTCAACAGATAAAGGAAAGGGGCAGATGGTAAATCCCAAATCCCCAAACTGACCCACCCACACTTAATCAATTTCATGGTTTATTTCAGTAACTGAAGGAATTTATAAAGTTTAGTCAGATACATCTTTCCTCTTCAGGTCTCACATAATTTATCGTCTTTGGTATATACCAAAAATTATATTATTTAGCCCCCAAAAATTGAAAAGAATATTTCTTGTCATTAAAAAACATTTGACGGAGGACCAGCCTTTAATCTGCAGCTTAAAATCGTGAAGTAAAATAACATTGTTTTTTTTTACAGTATAATATACATTGTCTTTCATATCCGTCACTATGTTAGTACCAATCTGTGGTACCATGTAAAGCTGTCACTGAAATCTCATTTCTCATATTCAGGTATTGTATATTATGGATCACAATGAGTAGACTTTTAAACTTGAAACTTGATATGTCATAATCAAAGGCAAAAAAGACATGTGGAGTTCTTTTTGGTCGTCAAGTTGGTTCAGCTTTGAAGTATGATAAATCTCTGGAATGCTACTACCCTCGGCTAATTAGTCAATTAATTATGGTGACGCTAACGAAGCGTTCTTCTTCTGACTTCATGTGAACGACATAGCACAGTTTGATGACATTCATGGAAACATGGATGACATCATTGTAAACATCTTATTTGAATTTGTAAAAAGGAATTTTATTTTTTTACTTTGTGAGCTTTTGTATTGCGTCTGAAGAACTGACCTATTGGTCTGTGTGTTAGGTTAGTAGTCCAGTCACTTAGGACATTGTCAAGACTGAAAGCCGCAGAATACTTAGTGAGGCTGCAGTCAGTAGAAAGCATATCAACATATCAAGGTAAACTTCGAGGCCAAATTCATCCTTTCATCCCCTTTTTATGCATTCAAGTCCCAACAGTCTCAACCACCTCATTTCAGTACTATATATATGTTGTGTTTCTGAATGACTACTCAAGATGCCATTTTGAGAGAGTGAATCTACTTAATTGAGGGCGCTATTCTTCAATAGCATGATACTACATGATACTTCAATAGCATGATACTAGTGTGGTAAAATATTAAATATTCACACAATCCTGATAATGTATTTTTTTTGCCAAAATTTCAAACCAAAATAAAGTTGTCCTGGCGTTCTTTGTTATTGTTTTAGTCGGGATAGAAATATTAATTGGACGCATACTTTTATCCCGACCAAGATGTTAACAAAGAATGGGACACCTCTGTTTGGGTTGATTTTTTCATCTCTTGAATGGGCAAACATTAATTTTAGGGGAAAAAGAACAGCGTCATGTTGGTGTGGTTGTTTACTATACAGTAGTACTAATGAAGAATGAAGGATCGGTTAATTCGTGCTTCAAGCAAATGGAATGCCTGATGAGGCTGTAATGTAATGTGCGTAACATATAGTTTTACCCTGGTTCAATCCCAGACTGTTCAGGAGGTATGCAGACAGTATTTCTATCAATTCATATTTCTTTGTGTTCATCTTGCCAAAAATTTGGACATGAAATAATGACATAACTGCAATATTTCTGGATTTTTAATATTACTATATTGTATTATGTATGTATTTTGTTTTACAAAGTATAACCAAGAAAACTGGTAGTAGAATAGGAAAAAAAAAAACTTTATTAGTAAATTCTTTATCTCTTTAGGAAATATTTTTATCTGAGAATATATATATACATATCTGTGTGTGTGTGCGTATTTATATATCTATCTATCTATATATATATAT
>JAIPMN010000065.1:26252-37119 GCA_020650975.1 Apostichopus californicus | reverse complement strand
CCCCCCCCCCCCCCCCCCCCCCTGCTACTGACCCACATTTGTCATCTTTGATCATTGCAGTCTTATTTGAGAAGTACCTGATAGGTTTATCAAAAACAAATTCCAAAATTGTCAACTAAACACACACACACACACACAGCAACTATGAAATTTACCTTGTAAGAGTCAGAGGTCAGTTTGTGAGAGGTAATAATGTCTATACTACATGTAAAAGAGCGCATAGATGTACCTGTAGTTGTAGTTGGTTTTTGAGTTACTGTACATGACCTCTGAATCTATTTAATCAAGAAATTGAATAACACTTTGGTCATGAGACCAGATATTTGTGACATTTTATGTTAATAATCACTGTTTTGTATTGAACTTGATCTTCTTATTATTTCAAACCTAATTGTTTGTTCTTTTCCTTTATATTACCAGTCTTATTTGAAACCTATCTTGGACGACAACTTTTCACCCCTCACGGAAGGGAAGTTCAATATACTATTTTGTAATCTGAGGGAAATCTATGCTTTCAACAAGTGAGTGAAAATATCAATTAATTTGAAATTTTGAAATTTTCATGCGAGTGCTTGAGTGGTAGATTTAAATTTTACCGCCTCATCATGGTTGTGAACCAATTTAGTTTTCAGTTCATCTAGCTTAAAAAAATGTGTTCCTTCATCTGTTTTTGTTTCAGTTTGCATTTAATGAAGATCCTACCAGGATGGAAACATCAGGCCCTCAGCCCTCTTAACTTATACTTTTTACCCACACAGGAGTAGATAAGCAGTATGTTAACAGTTTTTCATAAGTACTAACATACCTGTTAACATATAGGCTTATTCATGCCATCCAGAATTTATTTCTCCAATTTCTTACGGGGGGACTGACTATAAAGTGTCTCCAAAACTGCTAAGTATGCCAAAATGATCACAATATCTTGAAAGCTTACACTCAATATTTGTTAGTATTTTTTGTTGTTGTTGCTTTAGACTAAACATTTTGAAAATTTGGGAGAATATTCTTGGGAGAATAGATTTACAGGCTGGAGAAAGAGCGTTTTTACAATGACTTTTGATATCATATAACTTTCACCTTTCTTGCATCCATTGCTTGTTCCATTTAACATCATTCTTAAATACAGCAAATATCCACAGATGTTAATTTTTTAGAACTTTTGAAATTTTGAAATAATAAGAATGTCTTGGCATGGTCAAATTCAGTACCCATAGTTACCTAACTATTATACTCAGATATTTCAGGATTCATCAAAACATTTTGCACCTGCATTACTTTTCTCTCTACTTTATTGAAGTGAAAAGTTGTGAAAAGAATGCATTTTATATCGTGTAGGTTTTTGAAATCAAAGTGTGTCTGTTTCCTATCTCCACTGTACTTCTGATACATTGCAACATTTGCCCCCCCCCCACTGGTGTCAAACGGAGAGTTTTTCCTTACGAGGACCCCGAGATGGTACAACCTCAATTGAGGTTGTCAAGAACATTATTAGTGAAGAAGACCCTCAAGATCCTTTTGGCATTGTACCTCTTCTAATTCGTCACACAAAGAGGGAGAGAATTCTCCACGATGAAAAGGCCCAAGATTTTGCTGAGCTATTAGCCTGTTTATACCCTGATATATATCAGTATGTGAATGTACGGACTGTTCCCTCCATGGGAACATTCCTAGGTCTTCTAATGATTGTATCAATTGATTTCCCGAGGCAATTAACTCGCATGTTTAAAGAAATGGTCACATGATCATCAGATGATTAGCTTTATCAAATTAAGGAACACACACACATCAATAGGATTTCATCCCAAGTTTGAAGCACTGTTGTCTGTTCAGAGTTAAGATTATCTTGATGGATAGCAATGCTGACAGAAAACATTTGACTGGTTATTGCTAATGACTTAAAGGGGATGCTTCTATCCACTCTTCAAGGTTAATGAGATGTACACTGCTGGTATGAAATTTTGGTGTACAGCCAAATGTTCCATCATTCAGTCTACAGGTGCCTATATGCTGTAACATATCTGTCTGCTGTACCTTGGCAGCTTTGAGTTGTGTTAGATTGCCTGTTTTGGATGGGAAAGGTCATCTGTTAATTGCCTTTAAATTTTAATGTGCTTAAAAGTTTTCAAAAGAATTTTTGCTTGTGCTTCTGAAAATCCAAATATGCTTCTTAGACATTGGGGGCTGTTGAATTTGTTGACAATATGATATCTAATGAGGGAAGGGCTTGGTAGTTAAAAGGTCGGCCGCATTTTGAACATAAACGGCCATTATTTGAATTTCTAACAAATTGGTATTTTGTTTGGCTGGTGGGGGGGGGGGGAGGGAGGAGATGCGTGGGGAAGGAATGGGGAAAGTAATACCGAAACCTTTGTTGTTCATGGAATCTGTTTTCATCTGTTTCTCTTGTGTAGATTTAACAAAGGTGGTTTGTGCCTTTTGTGCCGTTAGGTATGTAGTCTGGACAAGTTAACCTATAGTCTGAAATCTCAAGAGATGTCCAATGATTGCATAGTGCATAGTTATATTATCACCCCACTATTTCTTTATCTAGTATCTACAGTATGATATGTTATCTAGGTGAGAAATTAATCTCAAGTTTGAATAACCCTCAAACAGTTCTATCGGTTACTAAACAGTTGATAAAATCAGATAAAAAGTTGTTTACTTTGATAATTATCTCGTACTGCCAGTTTTAGGCCATTACATACATCAGTGTGTTTGTGCAATACTAGGGTAAGATTCAATTCATCATAAGTACTGTAACTGTGAGGGTTTTCAAATTCTTTTAATACCTTGAACATTTAAAAAAAACACTGTTCCTTTAAAATTTTGCTCCATCTGAGAGAATGTTTTTGTGAGTCAGTAATCCACTGACTACAATAGGGTTATAGTCAAAACATTCTTGTAATTCTGCACTATTGAATAGTATTATTCGTGAGTTTTAATTTTCAGTTTGAACCCTGTTATCCTGCGGCTGTTATGCCGGTTGCTAATGTGCTAAGTTTCAATGACACAAACAGGGCTCTAATTGGAAAGTTAACTTCACAAATCCAATGTGGTGGTGTAGATTCAGTCTCATGTATCTCGTTCAACTGATTTTTTTTTCTCAAAAGAGTGAAAGCCAGTCTTTGTTTGGGACTTTTGTTTGTCCTTTAGGGGAGGGATGGGGGGGGAGGGTGGGAAGGGAAAGGGGATATGAGGTTTTGCCATGTTGTATTTTAAAAGGTCATCATCCTTGTGTCCAAAGAAGTGTCCAAACACAGTGATTTCCCATCAGTTCTGTAAAATCTGCTAAAAATGTTTTTGGATGATAGCACAAAGTACCCCCCCCCCCCCCAAACATTCAATAACCTATTACAGAGATTTGTTGTTGGACAGGAATATTCCATTCAAAAGTATTACACAATGGCTGATAAGTTTTTTACATCACACCCTGTGTGAAAGTCATTAAAACTACCAGTTATGAACCTTGGATCCAAAGGTCAAATGGTGAAATTTGACTGTGTGGCCAGTCAGGCTCACAATACAGCCAGTGTTTTATTCGTGTATATAAGTTTATATCTTCTCTCAAAATATCAAAGGTAAGGGGGGAGGGGGTCTCTCAAAATATCAAAGGTAAGGGGGAGGGGGGAAGTAAAGAGGCCTACATGGGTTGTTTTAGTCAGATTGCAACTTTATTTAATTTGGTATTAACAAGATTACAAGGACTTATGTCTCTACTCTCTAGTAGTGATCTTGTAAGGTTCACTCTTTAGAGTATGTCATATTATAATCATTGTGTGTATTTAATGTATATATAGCGTTGCTTGTTTCATGTTGTCATGGCAATCATGTAAACAGACAAACATATACAGTAACTCAAATAACACATCTCTTGCTGTATTTGCTAAACATACTTGCTGTTTAGTTTGATATCAGAGTGACAACAAGAATGTTTCCTGTCAGTCACAGTCCAAGGTATCAGACAGGATTTATAACCACCCAATATGACTGTGTTTACCACAGTTCAAAACTTTTATATTCACAATCCTTTAGTTTAACCACAATTTCCCAAAGCAGGTTTATGTGGTGGGAAAGAAAGCCCGGTTGTATGTAACCTTTGGCTGTGTAGGTTTGCTATTATAAAGAGAAAGGATTTGTATGCTTCCATTATGCAGAATTATGAAATCTTTAAACAATATCTATTGTGCACTTTGGTGGTATATATACATTCATTTATAGTTACCTTCAAGGAGTTTTAGAAAGAAAACATTGTACCTTTCTTCTCTTCAAGAAATTACTTCTATTGACAGCATGTTTGGTACATGGGATGGTAACATTATTGCATGCTGGATTTAACGGATGATTTTCATATGCTTGCAGAATAGCAAGGTACTGAGAGTATGAGGGGCGGGGGGGGGGACTGTAGGGGGGGATGGTGGAGGTTGGGAGAAGGGACAAGTAGAGATGATTATGTGAGAGCAAAGAGTAAAATCAAAGTAAGGAATAGATAGGTCCATGGTGAGATGGACCTATCATCTTATAAGTACAATTGTGATAGTGAGTTTCAAATAGCAGTTTATTCACAGAGTAATCCGTGATACAACTGCCACTAGGTTTGTACATGCCTCTTCAGAATAAGCTGGACAATGTTTACCAAACTCACACACAAACCCTTTCATCAAAACCCTTGGACCTGTTTTCTCTCAGCCTGACACAAATGTAACTTAACCGAAAGTATCAAGTTTACCATGTGCACTAAATTGACAAAGATATTTCTCTGTCTGTTCAAACATTGTCTCAAAATTTTTTACAAAATAAACCCATGGATGCATGTGATTGTTGTGCACTTTGTGACTGATCGTAAAAAGAAAGTTACAGAAGAAAGGCTTCAAACCATTTGTCAAATATTCATGAAGTAGACACTGCCTGTCTGTCTTCAAGAGATCAGTGAAGGTATATATTTATTCCTGGGAGACTGATGGTATTCCCATCCAAAAGTATCTCTGAATGCCCTCATTGGTTGATCCTATGGAAATTCATTGCATTGATTTATTCTTCTATTTCTCTCCCAGGGAATGAAAAGTGTCTAGGGGGGGGGGTCCCTTTATTGTGGCCCATATTATATATCTCTTTGAATGAGAGATATTTAAGTCGTCTCTAAATTTCATTTGTACTCTCCAGACAGTCATTACCATTTTTACAGCCACTGGCTCTTGTTATGGCTAGTCTGGGTATAATTTCCCTCTAATGAAAATATATCAAACAAATTTTGAAAACATTTAGAACCCTGGAAAGCTTTACCCTGTGAATCATATTTTAGATAAACAAAATTTCAAGTTATGAGCTCATCCCTCCTCCTTTTATGCCTTTTATAAATAAACTTGGATTTGCAGAGTTCAGAGAGAATTCATAAATAAGTTCATGCAGGGACACAATGGTTGGTGATTTGGTTCAGTTTGTGATGAATTCTCCTAAAAAAGTTACATGAAATTAAAAAAATAGGGGAGATATGGGTATCACATGTCTGGCCTCTTTAGCTGCAGGGGGTGCAATACTCCCTAAAGCTAAATTGTGAAAGGTCAATGGAATATATGGAAATAACATTTCAAGAAAAGTGTTCTGTGCTTTGCGTTACAGTTGCTAAAATCTTGTGGAGGCTACATTATGGTGCCTTAGGGCAGAAGGAAATTTTTCATTGGTTCCTAATTACTTTTCCTACCTTTAATGTTAATCATTATTTGTTTAGGTTTTGGTAAGACTGCTTTGTATCACAGTACAGAAAAGAAATATGTTCATGAATTGCAATACACAAAAGCGACATACGTGTCCATTTAAAACAAACTACAGGTATAGCAAACTACATGCCACCATTTGGAAAGAGATATATGTTAGGCTTTCAAAGTCACTTCCAATATACTAAATTGACTTTTACTTCAAGGAGTGAGGGGGAGGGGGAGGGAAGGGAGAATGGTTGGAGAGGGGCAGGGACCGGGGTGTTGGTTTCTATTCAACCAGTATGTCAGGGATGATGTCAAAGTTAAAGGACTACACTCTGGAGGAAATGATGAAGAAGACAGTTCTGAGGAAATTTTGTCAATTACTACTTTATTAGTTAACACTGACATTACAACATATAACAATTCTCTGTACAACAATTTACAGAAAGAATGTTCTCAAAGGATCAAGAACCTCACATCTTGGATCTGTCTCAAATCTCCAAGGAGTTGCGCTCCCCCTCAACCTTCAAATGTAAAGATCAGAGATCCCCTTACATTTATACTCTCATGTCTGGACTGACATGCTAGTGACCCAAACTGAAGCTTTTTCTAACCTCTGAGCCTCATCACACATGTTTTGCAATACCTGTTCCATAGGTTAGCTGTACCATTCCAAAATGTTAGTCTAAGTTGCAGTAGTGGTACAAACTGCCCTTGGTTCTTAGCCTGTACTAAATCCCATATGTTAGAATAAGAGATGATATCTCATGTGTTGGCTTGGACAAACAGTGAGCAAGGTCAGATGCTAACAACCTTAGCAACATGAGTTAATACATTAAATCAAAATAAGTTAATACATTTAATCAAAATAATCTGGACTATCCTGCTAATGGTCAGACAGCCTCCAGCATCTCTACACCTGTTGCAGCCACCCAATGAAAGATAACAATCTTACAAGCATTTGCTATTGAGAAAGCAATACAGTGAATACATTTCTAACACTAGTTGAACTACATCATGAAGAAAGGAAACTTTATGGCATAACCTATATCGTAAATATACTAATATGTATTTATATATTGCAACTATATAACAAAACTACATTTCTATAGAACCACCTTTTTGAATGGGATATATAATGACGGGTTTCGATTTAAGTGGGCTAAGTGTTTGAGCATGGGAAGGACTTTTGCATCTCTGAAGTGGTATCATTTGTACACCTGAACGTTTTGTGAGAGCTTTCTATAAAAGCAGGAAACCCTATCATTGTATGTTTTGTGATTTAGCTGAACAAATATAAGCATCAATGTATTCATCAAAAAAGAAACAAACCGTGAAGAATATTCAACTGAATGTATTGAATGAATTCTATGCCAGCTTGGAAGCAAAAGACTGGGAAAGGAGGGGGAAAGGAGGGGGAGGGAGGGAGGGAGGTAGGGGGGAGGCAGAGACAGTAATTGGGAATGGTTCCACTGCAAGTGAAAGGCAAGATTGAGATAAAAGGAGAGTGGTGCATTTTGTGTTGCAAGTGTCAATTCTCCTGTCTTATTCTGTCGTTTATGCCTGCAACTTATTTTTGGCTCCATACGGATAGATATCTTTGGATACAATAGTTGGTTTGTCTTTCAACAATGGGAATGTTTGACATATTGATGGTTCTGCATTGCACCCACAATCCTAATAAATATTTTCTTTGCTGACATAAACAAAATGTACAGTTTCATGGGTTTACATATTAGAGAAGATACCCCCTCCCTCCCCCACCCCACCTCATGATATCCAGGCTGTCTGTCTACTGACTTTAAAAAAAATATACAACTCATAAAAACTCCCTGAAATGAAATCAGTGGAGGCTCCAATTGGATGGATGGATGACCTATGCTAAGTCATGTACGACCAACCTGATATGAATTATAGTATTTTTTACTGTCCCAGGAGACTATTGTTATGGACCATTTTGGTTTCCCTACCATGACAGTAAATTCCATCAATGGAGTCATTGATTGGATAAAACAAAGACACAGAGTGTCACACCACTTAAGGATTGCCTGTCAATATTTAAAGTTCAGGTTTATGTCATAATTGGGACCCTCAGGGAATTTTATTCATCCTGTTGTCAGCATCAGTAAATTGCATTCAGTCAGCCAGATATTTTCAAGGTCAAAAGGTGAAGTGGGGGGGGGGAGGGGAGATTGAGAATGAAGTGATGCAGATTCCTGAGAAAAAAAAGGGGGGTTAGATGAATTTCCCGTTTATCCTTTCTGGCCAGTGACAGGAATCAGCAGGAAAAGCTTTTGGCAATGATTGGTGTCATAATTTGTCATCCAAGAAATAAATAAACGGTTTTAGGAAGCTTAACTGGTTTTATTGCCAATCTGATGTTGGAGGCAACCCTTTTAAAAAAAGTTTATTGATGAGGTGAACCTGCTGTTGGTTACTGTAAGACATTTGGTTGGCTTTTATGGTGTCTCTGCCTCCTAAAAGTGCATATAAAAACAAAACAATGGCATATATTTAGTTGTTTGTGCATAGAATGTGGCTCTGATAGAAGCAGGGAGCTTATAGAGTAGCAGCTCCCTGATAGAAGGGTGGTCTTGAATGCTGATATGGCAGGGCAATTTGGTCACGATGATAACTGATCATGTGGTAGAAATTATTCAAGTTAAAGTTCATTGTCAGGTAGCTTTTAGGACTTACACTCATAGGTCCATATGCAACCATTGGCGGAGCTAGAGGTATTGGTCAGAGGGGGCGAGAATGGTCTGTAGGGGCGCTTTGACACTTTCTAAGCGGAGCGCCACCACGGGTTGGCGCGGAGCGTACAGAATTTATTTTGAGTAAAGATACTCCCTAGATCGCCGGAAATGACCCTTTCCGGGCCTTGCTTATTTGCAGATAAACAAAGAATAAAAAGCTGTCATCCCCATTTGTGTCAACTCGTAAGTTTATATGGGTGTTGAAAGTACATGCGCTTGGAAATAGTTTCGTACAACGGAAGTGCCGATAAATTAAAGACCACCGTTAGAGCATTTTGTGAGAAAATTTCACCAACAAAATGTGACAAATGTCAATAGGTAGATGAGAGGGCAATAAAAAAAGTCAATAATCGCGAATAAGTAAAAAATGGTAAAAAGCTGAAAAGGGCATTCGCCCCCCCTGACTATATGGAAGCTCCGCCACTGTATGCAACAGTCACAAATGATACATATTAAATTTGGCTCTCATACAGGTATATTTGGCTTGTCATTTCCTCTTTTCTTACTAGTGTTCGACCGATTGTATGACAATCGGTTTTACCGATTACCGATTAATTCTTGTGACAATAGCCCGATGCCGATTACCGATTACCGATTATTTCAAAATTTTCGTGGAACTGGCCTAATGTATGATTTAGTGTTATATGCATGATTACCAACTTCTAGGCCAATACAATCAAAGATGTAAATGAACGACTTAAATTTTCACAGTAAAGATTAATGGAGCAAGTAAAGAACACTGTAATACATACAAAGGGCGATGTACGATTATAACGAGGAGTCGCAATATTGCAATCCCCACACAACACAGTGCTGTACAAACTACAGAAGGGGAAAAATAGTAGCCATTGGCTACGAAATGAAAACAGGAAAAAGTTAGGGACAACTTTTACAACTGCTATTAAAACCATTATCAGTGTTGCAACTCCAACGTAAATGAAGTGAAAAGTATATCGCACGTAAATAAAATATTCGTTATTTCGTTAGCTGATATCGAAATATATAATCTGATATGAAAAATAATGTGTAAGAGTAAGTTGGCCTGACGTTTCGATCCTAGCAGGATCGAAATGTCACGCAAACTTACTTATACACATATTCTTACACAGGCTCTTAAGTGGATAAGCAGTTTGCTAACAGTTTTATTTTATTATTAAAAATAAAACAATCCCGAACGTTTGCTTCAAGTTTTCAATGATTACTATCTGCGCGGTAAAACTTCCGATCGAACGTTGTTTCAAACGATCGTACACAGTAAGTCAATGGCGCTTCTCCATTGACTTAACTACATGTGGGAGAAATCACACACTAAAGTCCCATTGACTTTGTCGCGCGTGTCACTGGAAATCAGACTTGCTTTTAGTCGGTTGCGGTAAGAAGTTCAGTTACTGTTAGCACGTATGGTACATGCGGTCAGGGAAAAAAGTTTTTCGCAAAAATATGCGTAAGAATGTTTGCCTAATAACAAAATACTGTAATGCAGTAGAACTACTGAGGACTGTCGCCAAACGATTTTAGGGATATTTAGGAGTATTTGGAGCCATGATTTCATCATTTTATACCATTTATAAAATCTTTGGCGCATTTTCAAACTGAACAGTTATGAAGCTCAATCATTCTTCAGCCAGACTAGCCTAATGTACGTAGAACTCACAATGAACAAAGCCTAATGTTATTGTTTTCACTTTCCAGTTTTCACCTACGGTGAAACGGCCAATGTGGTTCAAAAGTATATTGATTTGGTGTTTATATTTAGTCGAGACAATTAATCTTTGTTATCAATCGTTTAACATGATGACAGGAGGTTTTGTTAGATGCAAGAAGCGAAGTAAAAAAAATACGTCGTCCCCCTAAGCTTATTGCGGGTACTACTGTATGATGTTACGCGGGTATGTTGTATGATGTTAACTGCCAAAACTGGATAGTGTATCGAACAGCATTTGTACAAACTCGCGCGAGGGACTTGCAATACCGTTGCACGGTAGATTAGCGCACCTTCCCCGGCTAAAATTTTCTCCCGTTGTGGTTGTGGTGTATCAAAAGCGCGGAAAAATACAATCCTTTATGTGGAACGTAATAATCGGTTCCAATAATCGGTAGCGCAATGGATTTTTGCCGATGCCGATTATTTACCGATTGTCTAATAATCGGCCCGATGCCGATTGTCTAACCGATTATCGGTCGAACACTATTTCTTACCCCCTTCTCCTCTCTCCTTCTCTCCTCGCTTCACTCAGCTTCCCCTCCCGCCTCTCCTTCGCTTCTTTCCTTTTCCTCCCCTCCCTATTCCTTTTCACCCCCTCCCCATACCTTTTCATCCCCTCCTTCCCTCTTTCTCCCATCTTCTTTCCCTCTTCCTCTCCTTCCCCTCTCCTTTATTTCCCCTCCCCCCCTCTTCCATCTAATCCCATC
>JAIPMN010000065.1:0-22019 GCA_020650975.1 Apostichopus californicus | reverse complement strand
GGAAGCTATGGTGGCACATCAATTGATCATACAGCTTATAGATGTTAGCTTAGGGGGGGGGGGGAGGTGAGGTAGGGGATGACAAGGAATTTTAGTGTTTAGTATCAACTATGGTGTCATAGACTAGACCATATGAAAAGCAGACCATTTTTGGTTTGAAATAACTGGTTCCATTAGGTTACTACAGCCAACTTACTTGACAGTGTTAGTTGTATAATGAATCAGGAATTTGACAGTGCCCAGCTGTGTTTATACATGCTATATTCATGTACTCTTACCAACTTCTGTGTGTTCTGTGTTTTGAGGGACCCTCTCCTCACACCATTACTGCCATCAAAAATGGGGATAAAGGGGTCCCATTTTAAGTGGTAGCCAGTAGAAAACAATAAATTGTCTTTGTTTTAAACATCTTAGGAGATGGGCATATCAAAGCCTCCCTGAAAAAGATGGAGAGCTTTTTTGTGTAATGTGTTGTTTATTTTATCAGACAATATTTACTGCGGCATGTGAAATGATGAATGTCTGATTGGTTTATGTCAATGGCATTAGCCAAAGTCACATTTTTCTTCTTTTGCTGTCATCGGCACGGAAAAGACCAGACAAGTTTCCGCCGCTGTTACTAAATAATCAGTTTCTTGGGGTCCATTACCACTGGAAATTTACCACAAAGCTGAAGTGAACTTAACCCCTAAGTCCCAAAATAGCCCCTCCATGAAATAACTCTGTCCGAATGAATTATGAACTCAGTTGGCAAGCCAAGTTCTTTTGAAAACATCATTAGTAGACAAACAGCATGGCCATAGCTTTGGTTTGGACCTTCCTTTTATACTCTTGGTTAAATATATAAATATATATAATTGTTTGTGGAATTTTTTTGCAATGGCAATGGAGGTTGACTTGAGATAACAAGGATTGTCCAGACCTGCTCTATGGATAGATAAATTACAAGACTGTTTATGGAAGGGGCACACATCGATATAGTCTTAAATAAAGAATAGAGATAAACTGCCTCTCTTTGATGTGATTTACAGGCCGAGTATGGTTCATACAGAGCATTGGACTCTTTCTATGATATATATAACCTTGACAAGAAAACCCCTGCTGTCAAAGAGAAATACCTTAATGTTTGTAGAATGTTTAGAGTTGAAAGTCATTTTGTCCTTCCATAAAGTGAAGCTATTTTATGTTTTAAGGGCCTCAGTGATGATTTAATTGACATGAAGCATATATAGTCCCTTTTACCGTGTGTGTCACCAGCTTTCTCGACTTCCAAGGCTTATCCTATTATTAATCTATAGAAAATCCTTCACAGCTGTCTCTCTCATTAAAAGGGGCTTGGGGGTCACATTTCAATGGATTTTACCCTGGAGCTGTTTTTTAATTTTTATGAATGAAATTGTTGACTTTGGAAAAAGGTATGAAAAGCAATAATCAACAGAGAGCCGGAAAAATGCGCTCCATCACTGGGCTAGCTGTCAAGGTGACTGATCAGGTCTCCAAACTTGAATATGGGGGGGGGGGGAAGGGGATTGGAAACAGCACGCAGGAGGGCTTACCGCACATTTAATAGGCAAATGGAAGTTTAATTTTTATGAAAGCTCACCACAGGGCTTGTTGACATCAAGTAATATACAAATTAGATACTTCCTGGTCTAGTTAGAGGTAATCAAAGCAGTGGCAGATTAGTTTTGTGAGAGGATGAAAAAAAGTACAGGGAAAGAGAGTGTTTCCTCATTTTTCAATGGAACTGATATTAGGAAAAAAATTTGAAAGTGAAGTGCCTCTGGGATATTATCTTATCAGGTCATGATTTAGCACCGTCTTTCTTGATGATGTGTAGTTTCCGGTAACTGGTGAAAAGTTTTGTAAACAGTCAAACTTGTAGAGATTATTTTTTGAGGAATTTCGTATAAATTCCAAATTTAATGGTTGTTTTGCAATTATTCAATAGTTTGACTTTAGTTAGCAAAGTACTGTACCTATGGAAAAATAGGGGGAGTGGGGGGAAGTGTGGGTATTAACAATTGCCACAGACTGCAAGTTTGTTTTGGATTGCTTTTTTTAGAATATGAATTTGTCAATTTCAGTATATGCCAGAAAACAAAAGTTTAGGTTGGTGGCCATTTGTACATTAGTTTGTCAAACATAGAAGTTAAACTTATTGTGTGGTGATAGAGAAATTACAAATTGCCAGCATATGTGCTAGGGAGCTGTTACCTTCCTAAATTTCCCTTAACTTTTTAGTTTCCATGCCCCTGCCCCCAACTCCCCTTCTCCAGCTAGATTTTCTTTGGACATTAAAATTGATGAAGGCTTACAGTGAAGACGAAATGCTCTGAGGGGGTGACAGTATAATATGTAGTAATTTTAATGGAGGTGATCATTATTGATCTTCCTAAGATAACCTCAATGTCCTCATTAAGTGTGCTTTGCTGATTTGACTTTTTATAAGCCAAATGTACTTTGGATCAAGTGGTGTTATAGTTACATTATAAATTATATGTTATGCTATTAAGTACACGTTAACATTAATGTTATTATGAATGGTATCATGTTCCAAATTCATTACATAAATGTAGGCCTACATACTACTATCAACTGGATTTTCCAAATAAATATCACATTTTAAGGGGGGAAAAATATACAAGAAATACTTGTGACGAACACCTACCAGGTTGACATCATAGACGACCCACTGTGATCCACTTTTTGGAGTAAAGGAGACTTTAGCCAGTCAAGATAGGTTATATTCAAGCATCCATATCTAGAGTTAGAAACAACATTGTGGTGTAAGGTTCTCACTTTCCAAGTATTTATTTTGGTGTAGAAATTTCCGTGTATGTGTCTTACCAGAGAGTTGTTATGGAAACCACCCAGAATAACCCATTAAATGCCATTCAACTTTGTTTGGTTTTGTCACATCCCAGTTCACATTTCCGTAAGTTTGAAGTATTAACTTTTCCACCACCATCATGTCCCACCCCCTCTGTGACTGTCTAGGAAATATTGTTACACTCGCACTATGCATAACTGCTCGAGGACGTGAAGCTGACGGTGGTCCAAACTCTCCCTGCCCCCCTTCACCCACCCCCCTAGACTCTGATACTGAGCTGACCTTTGAAATGAATTTTGTTTCATACCTGAGGGCAGCCTAATTTCAAAGTTTGCTATCAGTTTAATATCTGCCATAGTGCTCGCACACACAGGTTACCTGTCAATCCCATGATGTTTGTATGGCAGTCTGAATCGGTGTTAAATGTGCCATATCAAGATAAACAAGCTTTTGTTAGGGGGTGTGGTCACTTCATTACATGGAGTAAATAGCCTGTCTAAAATTCCTTTTTGTATTAACCCAGAGGGATTCCCACCCCTATTCAAAGCTTGTTTTTTTATCCAGAGAATCATTTTTGTTGGGAATATAAGCTGCCTCTTCCAGGTGTAAAGATCCAAGAGCAAACATGGGAACTAGATCTTAGGGCTGTTTTCTGGAAGGTGTGACATGTCACAGGCTAATTAAACTTTGGAGTTTTGGTTTGCAATATCCTGGAGGGCAAAATAATAGTATCAAAGAGAGGAACTGTTAGCTGTAAGGTGACTCAATAAGTATCAGATAATAGAAGAAAGGACAAAGGATGGTGATACCTCCTATCCAGAGAAGCAAAGAGCTGTAGATCAGAAATATCGCCATGGCAATAATGTCTCCTGCAACATTAAAGGGTGTGAAGACTCGCACAAAAAGAAACATCTAATGACGGTAATTTGACCTAGTTTCGAATGAAGTGTAACAGAAGTTTTAAACACCACCATCATGCGATCCCAGAAAATACACAAACAGCTTGCTACCATCGGTAATTAGACACTAGTGTATAGTCAGTACATACAGCTGCGGCCAATACCCACAGCACAGTATACAAACGATACAGCAATGGACCTCTCATGTCCAGCTAAAGATAACAATTAAGGTATCACGTTTCATTACTGTCTGCATTTTGTAGCGACACGAACAAAACGTCACTTGCAAGCAACAGAAAGTTAACTTTTTCATATGGCCGCACGTAGTTTGGGGCGAGTCTTCAATGCCTTTAAAGGTACCATCTTACATTGATTTTTTCAATTTTTGGTGGTACCTGCTCCAGTTTTGCTAAGTAGTTTCTTGAGTTCTGTTTGATGAAAGAAATATATATACCGATGGCTCATAAAATCCCACAAGAATGTAGCTCAGTTAATATGTCTGGTCAAGTTTCACTTGAAATAATGAAGTTAAAAAAGTAGTTGTCAATTGAATTTGTACAGTTTTTGCCAATTCTTAGGACCGATGACAAAGATACCAAAAAGTGTCTAGGCCACAAAATTTCGAGAATCAAATCAAATTCGTGAATCACTCGCTCATTAGCCTATCCCTGATAGGGAATGCTCAGTGTGTTGTGTCTTACATCACTCGTTCATTAACCTGCCCTCTATAGTGAATGCTCGAAATGTTTCATTTCGTAATCAGATCAGAGAGCAATTGGGTTGTAACTGCATAGGTCTCTTAGATTGAGGGGCATCCATTTTTACTTATACTGTATATGAAATGGTTTGGTCATAATTATAACATTTAAAAACTATGTTTTGCATTAGGATAAGAACTAGGTATCAAAAGCCTTTTAGGAAAATGCTGGGAGATGTAAAGTCACATTTTTTTTTAAATAGGATATTAAAATGTTCAATTTTGAGGCCATTTAAAAAACTTCTTTATCCAGTGATGTACAGATGTCTGTCCTCAAAGGGACAGAACAGGTGATGAAATGGTGAATAATCGTTGTTCAACGAATTAAACTCACGAGGATGTTAAATATGAAAAATAGTCCAATGGATGGTATCTTTCATTGGAATATTGAATCACAGTTTGAACAAGCATGGTTACAAACTTGAGATTAATTAACTGTTGTACAGCTGACACATGCTTGCTTTCTTTTCTATTTCACCAGGAGAATATTACATCCTATGGAGAGCTTATTTTAGAGGTGAGTAAATGTTGGTTTGGTTCCCATGTTTCTTAGTAAATGCCTGCTGACCATTTAGCCACAAACAATTTCTTCCTTGTTTCAATCATCTGCCCAAATATTTTATTGTGCAATCATAAGATAAGTTACAAGATGACAATATTTTAATTTGTTGCCGAGATAGTCTTGCTTGACCTCTTAAGAGGGTAACAAAACATCAGTAAAGAAACGGCTAAGGAAGGGATCTTATAATGTGCTTTTAGGTGATGTCGTCATTGTAGGTGCCATTAACACTAATCAATTACATGTCTGTTGGTATTTGTTCACTCCAGGAGACCTTCAAAATGCGCAAAGCCGAGAGGTATCTCTATTTGTTCGAGAAGGCTCTCCTTATTTGCAAGAAGGATGATTCACTGTTGACCATGAAGGCTTGCATCAAGGTGAGATGAAGATGGGATTAAAGATTGTCCGAATGTCGCCCCCCCTCCCCACCCAGGGGTGTATCAGCCTATTGGTTTACCCGTTGGTGCACCCCAGGGTTCGATACACCAATGTTGCTCCAGACGCCAGTTCGAACAGAGGTGCCAAATAGGCCCCTTGTCGATTTGTAAAATGAGCAGTCAAAATGACGGCTGGTTTATCCAACAAAAAAATTAAGATTTACAAAAAAGACCAGAAAACTTCAGGTTAAAGTTCCGAAGCTTGGTTTTGTGATTGTGTTAGTAAAGTCCCAATGCTAAAATTCTCACAGCAAATGTAGTTATAATCAGTGAGACTAGTCAGGTATCAATTTAAGTATCCCTGACAAGGTAAACAATGTTTGAAATATTTTGTTTTACCTTTCAGAATTGAATATATATGAATATAAATCCGATTACCGTGAAAAATTCTTGTTGCGACCAAATCGCTAGAATGGAGTGGAATCACTAATTAACCGAAATTGAAGTTCAATTCCTGGAAACACATATGTAGTAGATCGCCCTATAATTTAAATAAAGTTCATTCCCATTTTGTAGTAATACTTACCAGGTTTGTTAACATCGTGCGACAACGAGGAAACAACTGCTCTAAACTGTTCGCAGAGGCTTTGATGTGGTTTCAGTCTTTGGATGGTGAAGTTAATAGGCATCTTTATTTTCCAAATCAACAAAAGCTTCGGTTTTAATCGGACATTTTGACCAGCTTAATGCGCATGGCATTTGTAACGTTATATGACAAGAGGGGTTGTATCGATTGTTTCTTTATTTTTTTGTTTTTTTAAATTTGGGTTAAAATAAAGCTGACAATAAAACAAAGTGATATTGAAAGCAGGAAATCCATGTAGCTTGAAAAGAAGTCCTCATTTAGAAAAAAAATGCTCCCTGACATTTTGTTGGAACACTGCCACATTTGTGGTCAGATTGTTTCATGAGCTTTATAATCCTGATGTCATGAGGTTCCTTCAAAAATCACATCTGAATATTTTGTTATCATCCTGATTGAAATATCTGATGTTTTCCATTAGAAGAAATACTTTTGAAATATATTTCATAACAATAGGTTTCCAAAATTAACCCCTGATTTTGCGATAACAGAAAAAAAGTTCTATTTTTAACAATCCTCTTGTCAAATCCGATATATCTGATGAGGCATTGATGTCAGAGGAGTCCTCGAGGGAAGTCATGTGACTGGAACGGTTTAATCTTTGGTATTCATTTAAGGTACCATCATGATTGATCCCTTACTCTGTACTCTTGTCTAATATTTTTCCAACATTTTTCAACATTTTGTCCTCATTCTTTTCTCTTTTTTTCCTCCTCCAGTGTTCTAATCTGATGCTTTGTGAGAGTTTACCAAAGGAACCTTTGGCATTCAATGTCGTCCCATTTGACCAACCGTCGATTCAATACACGATTCTGGTAAGAAAAAGGTTCCCCCCCTCCCCCTCGCTTGTTTAACTAGGTCTATGTTCTTTTCTGTTACTTTGGAAAGGGCACAGCAATTTATGGGCTGGAAAACATTTCTTTAGTTTATGTTATTTTATCAATTTTCAGTCTGTGTAATTGCAATGATTTAGTTTAGTTTAGTACTTCCCAAGGGTTAGGAAGCTCATTTGATGAGTGTTTGTTCAGGGGGGGGGGGGGGGTAACCTACCAGCCAGGCGTACCCCATGCAATCTACAATCATCTCTGATGTACTCTTCATGTACAACGATCAGAATCTATCTTTCTTTCTTGCAGGCTAAAACAGCTGATCAGAAGAAAAAATGGACGCATGAAATGAAAAGGTTAATACTGGAGAATTACCAGAGTGACATCCCAGCAAATGTTAAGGCCCTTATACTCAGAGCAAGTAAGTACAGCCCCCTCCCCACACCCCCCTCCCTCCCCTTCATAGACAGTAACAAACAGCTGAATGTTGGAGGACATTACAGCCCTGATAGACAGTAAACAAACAGCTGAATGATTCATGATACAAAGTTAACAGTGATTTATCACTTCGGGAAGGTGTGCCATTTGGTGAAGAGAACTGTCTGTGGGCTTTTAAAGACTATCGAACAGAAAGGTCCTCATAGTTGCACGATTTCGAAAAAAACAACACCCTTTGAATTACTGCTGTTACCCTAAACCCTATGTGTGGTTGAATTTTGTGATGGTCCGAACCGTCCAAGTTGTTAATAAAAAGATGACCATATTTACAGATGTCTAATAGTGATGGTGTGGTCTTTAACAAAGATATCTCTTGGATTTTGATTTGTCTCACTAATTAGTGAGATGAAAGGGACCAACAGACAGAGACTAAAAAACGTGGAACACACAAAGAAGATTGATTCGTGTCAACCTGACTTGTTCTCTGCCATTCCTAGATGAGTTGGTTGTAGAAAACTTTCTTGTGAGAAATATTTTAGGTCAGGCAACCCACAGTCGGTCTTCCCTGTGATGAACGAATGCTTTGAATAGCTTCAATACAATGTGTATACATTCTTTCTCAAGTTGGAGTAGCACAGTGGTGTGCCATTGATGATGTAATGCTTCCTAAGAGCCTTTTCTTGGTCTGATTTAGGAGAGCTAATACTTTTAAATTTGCAAAATATTTGTAATTTATGTAACTTATAATCTGGTCAAATTGATAACGAGCCCTTGCGGTTATTGTCTTATCTTGATCAGCTACACCTGAAGATGAGGTTGATAGTCCTGTCGGTCAGCCACAATCGGACGGGAACTTCGCACGGAATAAGAAGGACAGGAAGTCCGGTCGAAAGAACAGAAGGAGAAATTCCGAACCAATTGGAAAGCAGCTTCAGAGGGGTCAAAAACAGGTCAAAGGTGAGTGACCGTCGGTACAACGTCGGTTGTTGATACATAGCATCGTGGAATCTGGTTTCTTTCTGCTTTTATTTTTCTTCTTCCGGCTGCTTTGAGTGCAGTTATTACAATCGGGAATTAGAAAAGATATAGAAACCTTTGCCGTTCAGCTTTCACCGAGTTTGCTAACAATGTGCCATCAGAGGAAATGCTACTTGTGAATGGAATTGACTTGTTCTGCAAAAACAAAAACACAAGAAAGTTGTTAGTGTGGGCGAAATCAAAAGCGATGAAAGAAATATCCTTCGATGTTTTATTTGTCATTTCAACAGAAATTCAATACAATTCAATTCACTGTTGTACTCTCACTAGAAATATTTGAAAGACTTTGAAGTGAAATCCACTTGACTGTTTTGTTGCTTTTTTCATTTGAATTATGTCATTAACATTTGTGCAATGGTGAGTAACATTTCCCCCTCAGAAAAGTGTGGTATCTTTTCTATAGTCTGGATTGACAATTAACCATGGTGCTTCAAAGTTCACGTCACAAAATTCTGGGTGGTTAATCAGTAACATAAACTATTCAGTGCAATATTTATGGGTCTAATATTACTCTGCTTCAGACTGGCATATCGATGTAGTTAGGACACTAAAATGTCATCTGTATTTTACCCCAAATATGGAAGAAAGTCCAAGAATGGTCAGTCATGCTCAACTAGCTTCAACTAGCATTTATCTACCACCCTTAAGAAGAATTGCCTTCAACTAAGGCATTGAATTAATTTCATAATTTAAACAGTTTTCCTTGTCTGAGAATAACGTCCGAGATAACTTGACTCCTGAGAATAAACATTTGGTAGCATGAAACAAGATTTTTTGTCATAAAAAAAAGTCAACATTTTAAAAACCAAATTTTGTGACGAGGAGATCCACTTGAGAAAAAGTGAGAAGAAAAAACGGGATAATTTTAAGTACAGATAGTCAAGACTATAGTGTGTTTGCCGTGGCTCATGAGGGTCAAGAAAAAAATTAAAATAGTGTCCAGACATTCAACTTCAAAGTAGTATCCTTTTAGGATTCATTCTGCTCCTAGAATCAGTCTCATAGATCATTGACTGTATAGAACCAACTATTATATGCTCTGTTGTTAGCAGCATTCACTGGTAAAGTCAGTTTGTTAAGACCATATTACTATTATGGGGCACAAACTTAAGTAACAGCATTGTGATATTTATATCAGCAGTTTTGTTTCTTAATATTCAGAGATAAAGATAGAAACCTAAACATGTGAATGCCAGACTGGGGGAAAAATGAAAACAAGTTTGAGTTTATTCCCTAAATTGTCTCACAAAAAATAAGGGGGGGGGATCTTTGAGGTGATTGCATGTTATGTTAGTCATTCCTTATCAGTGAAAATTGATTACACTATGGATTGTTCATCAGATTGGGTATTTTAATATATTTACTGTGAACATCTGAATGAGTTTAGGAAATATGCAAAATTGTTGTGGTGAAGATTCATTTTATAATGATGTCTTAATACGAAGACATCATCCGTCCATATCATACATTCTTCAAAAGTCATTTTTGTCAAATTTGATCCAAGAAAAGCCAATCAGCTCAATTGGGCAGCTGTTGCTCATTCATCTTCACTGCTTTGGCAAAAATCAAGAAAAGATGAAAGCTTTACTCTCATAGATATTGTGTTTATTTTGTCGTTTGTGCTTGACAAATACAAGGGAACTTTTGTGTCATCAACACATTTCGTTCTAAGATTTGACTAACTAGGACATGCTCCAATATAATTCAATGTCTTTGTTTCCATTAGATTAACATTCAGCGATTTCAGCGAAGCAGCTCATTAGCATATCCCGACAGAAATGTCGAAATATTTGCCATCTAATTAATATTGGGGATACTAAAAGCTTTGAACGCTGCCCTCAGCATTAGTTGATAAATTCTTGTAGAAATATTCATTCTTTCATCATCTTCCATTGGCGTACTAAAGAGGCGCAGTTTTGTCAAAACATGCAAATGAAAAAAACTGTACTAATTGACGGGGGTCTTGCGGTGATAGCATGTTCGATCTGAAAGAGGGATGTTTTACCCGCAGGAGGATGAGTCTTTGATTCAATATTTCATCTCTTTCGTTATCTTCCATTATTTTGTACCACTCAGCTGCAGTTGAAAGCTTTCTCACCGGTGAGTGGGTTGTTGCTGTTATTACATGTGTTATTATCAAGCACCGCACAGCTCCTTGCTCTCTATCTTTCTATCTCTCTCTCTCTACCTCCCTCTCTCTGTTAATATGGAATGCCAAGAGGCTCAGAAGGTATGGTGTTGTTCTGCGATAATTGTCCATGCAGTCAAAAGATACACCCATGACTAACTGTATATACACAAGGCTATCATAGTTGCATGTATGTATATGCTGTAGGTTGCCAAAACTTGTCACATAAACAATACTTATAGTAATACAATCTAAACTACTGTAGCATGGTCTTCTAATGCCACCATTTGTACTGTGTCTCCAGTTACCAACAACATTTACCAAATAATTTAGTAATTAAACTATAAGACACGATCATAGAGTTTTCTTTCACCGAATGAAGAGCATTTAGCCGTTAAATAGTGACTCTGTATTGTTTTATTCTTAAAGTGTCTTTGCCTGCGGACCGTGTTTTCTCACTCGGAATAACAATACAAACCGAAAGACGGAATCACAAATCACATCTTTAATTCTCTTTCTTACGATTTGATTAAATTTCATTGCTCATTCATTATTTGGTTTGAAAGGGGATTCCCCTCCCATGCTGAATTAGAGACAGATTTGTAAAATGTACATAAACATTTTATGTGTTGAGAACAATTTGACAGTACTATCCAGCAGTCACCTATCACTGAACTAGATGGATGTATGAATTATGAGCATCAGCATTAATTTCGAAGCATTGTCCTGCATCATCATATCTCGTGAGCCTTTTGGGGTCCCATCATCTCACTTTCTCTCTTCTTTCTCTCTTAACCCTACTTTCATGGTGATCTAACCGAAAATTTCTTTTCAGAAGATTAATTCACTGCTTAATTCTTTTTAACCAAGACAAAGCTTACACCCTCTGTTTGCCTAATTATCTTCCAGTCTTTTGGAGGTGGCATTATTCGTTGCCCATTTGGATTTGAGATTTCTTCTCTTGATCCAAGAGTTGTGGTGACTGATTGCTGGGTAAATTTCCTGGATCTTATCTAGGATATATTAATTAACATCATTTGCATATTTATTTATTTAGTTATATATATTTATATATTAACCTTTGTGTGTAAAAGTTTCAGATTTCACTTCTTTTTGCACTCAATGCTCATCCCTCCTAATTTGAAAATTTATAAAAACAATGTAGGCTCAAGTGAAACTAAAGGAAGAGTCTGTCAGAAACGATCTAAAAGCATATAATTGTATATATTGTTATTAATGCGTAAATGTATTTGCAAACTAACCCTGCCATTTTAGCTGAACTAACACATTTGAAATATCACTCAGCAGTAACTGATTTCACCTAGTTGAATACTACTCATCGATTTATTTATCTTATGTTTATTCAGATGGGTCAAAAGTCATTTATTCTCACTTAATTTATCAACTTAAAGAAAAAAACTTAGTTTTCTGAAAGCCTCAAGAGACCCAGGACAATCACCTGATCTCCTTAACCTTCCTCACATATGTTTTGGGTAGAGGGGGGGGGGGTAAACAGTTGGGGGTAAAAGTTATGTGGAGGGATGTAAGGTCATGGGTTGCTTTCTTCCCAGCTTTCACCTGAAGCACACCATAAAGGAATTAAGAAGTAGTTAAGGAATGTGTTATATTTAAGATTTGGGTTAAAATCATACGACCTCTTCCCAAAGTCACTGGTCTCAAATTCTCTTTTAGACAACAATTTTTCCATCTCTAAACTCTCTTGGGTGATAAACTTGACAAAATGTTGATGTGCAGATGAACTCTTTACCTAGCATCATCTTCTTTGCTAATATTTTTCAGAAATTTACCCAAGAATTTTCAATAACTAACTTCCATTGAGATATCGAACTTTTGTGTTCACAGTCGAAATTCAAGTGATGTGGTTTCCAAGTGTCCTTTGCTTTAAAAGTGTTACACAGAGTTGGGTTGGAGGAGGGTGGGGGTGTTGGGTGGGGAAGGTAGGTTGGTGTCGGACTTTTTTTTTTGATTTGGTTCTTTGTTGATCTGTTTTATTTTATGTTTTGTTTTCCATCAACAGCTTTTCTTTACACCAGCATGAAAAATACTAACAACTTGTAGAAATAGTCTGTATGTATATATCTATGTGTATGTGTGTGTGCTTCTATAATAACGTAGAGAAAGATAAAAGGACGATATATATAGCATCACAAGCAAAAGTATAACGTGATGTTATGAACAGACGAAAGGAAACACAGACAGACAAGCCGTATAATGTTACCATTTCCCCAGAAAACAACTGATAAATTTCTGTCTTTGTGATATAATTGCTACTGATCAGACTTTGTTTTTTCCCTCCATCAAATGGATCCAGTAGATCATCCCTGGTTATGAAATTCTTTCCAAAAGATCTGCAGGAGGTAGTAAGATCTCTTACCAGAAGATATTTATTACACTTTAGGTCAAAGACTATTCAAAGTAGTTTCTATCTTGTCATTTCCAAACATTTACTGGATAATCTGTTCTTATGAATTACTGTTCAATGGTTTTAATAGAGGTAAACGTTGAAAAAAAAATTAACAAAAAACATTGTTTCCAGAATTTACAAGCTCCCCCCCCCCTCCCCCAACCTCTCACACCCTGTTTGTGTAGTACTCTTTGTACTATTACTATTATTATTTCAAGAATTGTCTGCCTTTGTGTCACCGTATATCAGTTACAGACTCTCGATGATCGGTGTAAACAAACTAAACTATGTTTTGCTATCTAACAAAGTGAAGCGAAGCAGATTTCCAGAATTTGTAAGATCTGGGCAGTGAATGTATACTGAATACTACTAACCAATGACTCTGAATAAACCTAACATATACAAATGGAGTAATCAGCCTGGTTGTTAAGTGAGTGCAGGGAAGCTCATGGCAGTACTAATTGGGACACACGATAACCCTCGTTAGGTGTTTGTTTACCAGTTAAAATCGTTAACGATCTCTCTGTCTCTCTCGCTCTCTCCCTTACAGAGGTCTGCAAAAAATGTCTAGCATAGATACACTTGACAGTGTACATAGTATAGCAGACCGTGTACTGTATGAAGCTTCAACATAGTTTTCACAGCATAAAATTAAACAATAAACTACTTTGGGTTTGTTATCACTAATGACTGGGTCATTGTCACTTAACGATAGCTCTACGACTGTATACGAAGGGCAAAGGAAGCATTTGTTTGTTGAAAACTGTTCTGCAGGAACCCGACACCCCACGCAAAGAGGCTAAATTTAGACGGCATGCATGTAAAACTTCACGTTTCATATAAACTGGGATGTACTTTTGATCTCAGAAATCTTAAAAGGTGGTATTGGTAGACACTTAATTCGGATGCAAAAGATTCTGATGTGGTCACAAAAACTAGAAAAATTATTTCCATTCCCCCAGCCTACCCCACCCCCCCCCTAAAAAAAAAAATTAAAGACCTATAAGTCAGTTACAAGATATTTTGAGTTTGATGTGAACAGACAACCTTATCAGTTCCTCTAGCCACTAATTATGTTTATTAATTAGTTTAATAAACAAACAGACATCCAATGGAAGCTCAAGGAAAGCTGATTTGAAATTCACTGATTAAAAAGTCTTGATTTCTCCTTCAATTTAGATTTCTTCTCTTGTACATATATCTTGTCAGTATCTTTTTTGCTAATGGAAGTCTTTTTCCTTTTATTTTCACCATATTTAGGTATGAAACGTCCAGACTTATCCAAACTGGTAAGTAAATAACTAACTCGGCATAAATAAATCTGGTCAATGAATGATTATCAGTTAAACTTATATCGAGAGAACTTCTGAAACTATTTTGTGTCAGCCATGTTTTCATGATTCACAATTTACTTGAGTAAATATTTGCATTTACTAATACCTTTAAAACTTATTATTTAAGTCTGCTTATACATATAAAAAAAATTGAAAGTTAAATATTGAATGAATTTACTGCTCATTTTGTCAACAGATATGCTAAGCTGTCAGTGTGTGGGTGTGTCTGTTTGCACATCCATTGTTTCAAATTATATCCATAGCAACTAAAAAGTGTTTTGTCACAGACTCCGCTGGTAATAGTGAGGGAGCTCTTTCTTTTCTTGAATAAGTGAGGAAGTTCTTTCTGACTCCTGAATAAAGCATAGATTAATATCATTGAGTATACAAGAAGTAACTTTTGCAGACTGGGAACCACAACTTAGAAATTGGTGAATATTTCATTCATCCAATCTGTTGAACTGCTAGCCAACAGATGTATGATAATCATAAAACTTTCAGCCACACTGTGTTTGACCCAGTAAAGTCACAAGAAAGTGAACATTTAGTATTTTATAGACGATGTTAATATGCTGTACAATGATGTGTCCGTGTACAGCTTTCAAACATTGGTCAACATGCAGTGGCTAGTTCAAGTAAATATATCACTTGTGGGCAACAAAGAAAGTTAGTGCCATATAGACTGCTACACTCGGGTAGCCTATGGCTATGGTAGGCAGTCGCTGTGGTAGGCTGTGGCTATGGTAGCCCATGGCTATGGTAGGCTGTTGCCATGGTAGCCCATGGCAATGGTAGGCTGTGGCTATCATAGCCTGTTGCTATGGTAATGGTAATGGATTTGGTATCAATTTGAAGAGCACTGATATGGATTATGGCTTCCACACTTTAAGATTAATAAATTTCTGTTGTTGTCCTCTCAATCTTTAGGGGCGTACAAACTCAGATGAAGTGGAAGGTGGGGCGTCACTCGATGGATCATTCGACGAGAAAATGGAAGACTTGACAGAAGAGGTAGGTGTAATAACAGTATATACGTAATAAAGTATGTAATAATAATATGTAAACAAATATGTAATAACAGCTCCAAAAATCTCATTGGTTGCTTTATTCTTGTGTAAGTTTACATATGACAAGTTGTAATGAACAATTAGAGAGATTTAAATGTAATTGTTTTAAAAAATTCAACTTGTGAATTAAGTTGCCTATTTTCCTTTTTATTTTATTTTTACTTTATTTTTATTTTCCTTCTTAAAATAGAGAGGAATGAGTTGCTGTGTGTTGTTTGTTATGTTTTATGATAATCTAGGACTTGAATACAGTGACATTTGTATTTAGCTGATCGAGAATCAGTGTTAGTCAACAGGTGATGGAAGAAGATTTGAAAAAGTTTATGGCATACTGCAGTTGCAAGTTTAGAAGAATTATACAAAGGATGTCCTAATCCGGGCTGGTTGGTCTTCACTTTTCAACTTAATAATGTTTAATCTGTTGCTAAGATACAAAGAAAAGGGCAATTACCAAAACTTTTTTTTTTTTTTTTGCAAAATCAAAGATATTTGTACTGCCTCATGTTTATGTATAATATGTCTAATAAATGTGTTGCTAGGCAAGATTTCCATGTACCTTTATGTGTAAATGGTATTGTTAAGACACTGCTTGCAGCTCAAAATTTCACTCTGTAATAAAGTGGTATTAAAAACAGACCATAAAACTGCTCTTTGTCTCAGAAAGTGTCTCAATTTGCATGATATGTATACATAACTGTAGGAATTTACTGTTGTTAATGTTGTGATTTCACATCTTTCCTTTACAGCACGAGATTCCAGATGAGTCAGAAGACAGGGTTCCATTGGTTGCGGTCACTTCATTGGAAGGTCAGTTATATACGGCAATTTTTTTCAAGCTCATCAGTATTCCCACCACATTTTATCCTGAATCAAAATAATAGTTAAAAAAGTGACAAGGAGTCATATCCTGAAGATTCTAAAATATATCTAACTTTTTTTTTTTTTTTTTTTTTTTTGTAAAGCAATACAGTTCATCCCAAGAAGATCCCTTTAAACATACTCCAAGAGAATGAGAAGGGTCACATAGTAAAAATACCCTCCCCCCCACACCCCATTCTTTAAATTTCAGTCAACGGCAGAGCCGTTTTCCATGAGAATGAGAAGGGTCACATAATTAAAATGCTTCCCTCCACTCGCCTCAAAACGGAAAAATAAATGTCGAATTGTTTACCACATTTAACAATTATACTGATGCTTTCTAGAGTGAAGACTAGTAAAGTGGTAATTAAGAGATTTTAATCTTGGATATTCTTTGCTTAAAGCAAACCTACCAGTTTTAAACAGTTGTAATGTTTTCATTTTTCCGACGTGTAGGAGAGCTAAGGTAGATGGCAGTTGCCTTTCTAGTATGATTTAAAAATGTATGTTAACATTGTGTGTAGTGATCAATCAGTTTTGATAGAGTAACAGCATTAAACACTACCGCTTACATGTTATATGACAAGTGGTGGTGAAACTACCAAGGTTAGATGTATGTTAATATTGTGTGTAGTGGTCAATCAGTTTTGATAGAGTAATAGCATTAAACACTACCTTACATGTTATATGACAAGTGGTGGTGAAACTACCAAGGTTAGATGTATGTTAATATTGTGTGTAGTGGTCAATCAGTTTTGATAGAGTAACAGCATTAAACACTACCGCTTACATGTTATATGACAAGTGGTGGTGAAACTACCAAGGTCATATGTATGTTAATATTGTGTGTAGTGGTCAATCAGTTTTGATAGAGTAATAGCATTAAACTCTGCTTAAACATTGTATTACAGGTGGTGAAGAAACTACCAGGGTCATATCACCTTCGGATGACGTATCACTGGCGTCCAGTCTCGGCTTTTTTTCAAGGACCTCAGAGTCGAAACGGGATTCAGGTATCGGTAGCATGACCATCACAGAGACGCCAAAGTCGGAGACTGACGAGAGAAACGAGAACGAGACTCAATCCTCGAGTAGGAGCAGATTGGAAAGCAACTCTAGTCATCTGAGTCCAAGAGATGCAGTTAAGAAGAAGGTGACTGGGAGGAGACGGAAGCTGAGTTCAGCTACTGGTGAGGATGACCCAGTCGAGGAGATGATAAAAGGGATGGAGAGCCCCGATGAACTCGAAGCATTGGAAAACTTGTCGGAGGAAGAGGAAGACCGTTCCGATAATGAACAACAGAGGTTACCGAAGCCATCCGACAAAAACCTTGCAGACGCCTTTAAGCTCAGGAGAGCAGATATGAAACATTACCGGAGGATTCTCAAAAAATCTGAAGTTTGGGAGAAGAAAACAAATCCTGATTCAAAGTTCCGAGCTAGATCAGCGAGTCACAGTCTTCCGAGGTCATCACACCCTCACTTACTGCTCCGAGCTTTCCACGATGACAGCCGCCTAGCGTTCTCAAAGATGCACTCCTTCTCTGATCCCAACATAGCACGGTCGGGGGCATCCAGTAGTGAAGGGACCATCGGAGAGAGCTCAAAGGAATCTAGCACAGCAAGTCTGGACGATCATTATCAGCAGTCACAAGAGAACCTTGCAGAAACAATTGGCGATGCCTTTAGAAAACTAGAGGCAAAGTACAGAAAGGCTTCGGTCTCTTCGGACAAGAGCGACAGCGAGGATACCACAACCGGTGTAGTGCTGGATGATTCGTCCGAAGGGACAGAAAGTCTGACCTTAGGGGTCAGCCAGGAGAAGAATCTGGAAGTGGTGGAGGTACCCATCTCTGAAACACCTCACCGTGTCTTTAGTCTTGCCAGAAAATTCAGTGTCATGGCCAAAGATCACCAACGGCCGTCTTCTTATAAAAGCGTCCGTCAGATGAAAGCGAGAGAGAGGAGGCAAGGTTGCCAAGACGGAGGAAACCCGAACGGCACCACGGAGGCCAAACCAAAGTCACGACGTCCGTCCAAGTCGGACCCATTCGCAGAAAGGGATGGTACGAGAACAGTCATAACAGTGTCTGAAAACAAAGACGGTAGCAAGTGTGTGATTACGAACCGGGAAGGTAGCCAAAGATTGAGCCAGAGCGATATGTGGAGGCATCGTTTCGGCGACATGAAATTCGATCCAACATCGGAGCTGTCGACCCACAAAGCCACGGAGATGTTCGTGGTCGTGTCTGACGATGACGAAGAGGACGATGCGTCGGTATTCGTCCGCAGCGGAAATCGCCGATCGGTGAAAGATACCATCAAGAGCATAGAGGACAACAGGCAAGATCAGGCCAAGGGACCTCAGGGGGCCACCGCATACCGGGCGCCCTCTATCCGTGAGAGGCTTCGTAGCATGCAAGAACAGGCAACAGTCAACACTCAGCTGCAAGGGCTATCTAAAATGCAGGTATCAAATACCATAGTCAAGTCTCTTCAGGAGCGGTTAAAAGAGTTAGAACAGTGCAAGAAAGAAAGACTGACAGAGAAGCAGCAACAGCAGCATCCCAGAATAAAAGCCATGTCGATGTCCTCGGATGGCACGGCCGGAGGTTCATCGTTCGCAGAGGATACCAACGACAGCCAACCCAGCAGCAGACGTAGCAGTAACTGCAGCAGCAGCGGGTCGGCTGCCAAACGATCAGCGTCCTTCACAGTCTACGAATTCAAAAACTTTAACAATGAATCGGCGGGAAGCAGCTCGCGGTCGTCCTTCTCGACGGAGGAGGACTCCTCGATGCCATCGCAGTTTAAAACGCTAAGGCAGAGATTCGAGGAATTGGAGAGGGCGATTTCTAAACCAGTTCCAAAATGTGTGGATCCAGCCAAGGACCTCAGGAAAGTAGGTAGAACGTCTGGCAGCGGTTCTGACTCTTCTTCTTCCAAGTCACCAGGCAGCTGATTTGTAGTGTTCCAGGTGGATTCTGCAAGTCTTTTGTGCGATGTCCTTTCAGTTCAGTGTATAGTGAAGTAATTGTCAACCACACACTCCTTAAACTATGGTGACTGAGGTCCTGTGTGGTTTAGTGTAAATCAAACATGTAATTTATTCATTTTGATCAAGTTGTCCTTGAAATATTGAGTTAAGGAGTGGAAACTGTATGAAAACCAAAATTGATAATCTTCTTCCATGATGTTTTGTGGTGTGTCCGTTATGGGTTACAACCTTGCTTGTATGATGATCCATCGGGCTTCATTCCAGCTAGGCCTTTCTAAATGCTGTCTTTCAATTCTCCCCCTTCAGAGAGCAATAATATGATTGATACAATGGATTTGTCCTTGATAACTGGGGGATGGGGTGGGGGGGGGGACTAATATATCTATTAAACAATGTAGACCCAAGACTTCTGGCACGATGGTGGGAATACGTGGTTCCTTGTTTGTTTATTCACCAGGGTCTGCCAATAACTTATTTAATTGTGAGGTAATCTTGAATGATGGTGTGTGTACGATCATAGTGACAATTTCAAAAATGTTGATCAATCAATAGCTTTTTGACTTGACATTAAATTCAAATCAAGAGAGTTCTCTTTCTTACACTGATCATGAATCTGCAATTTGATTGCTTGATTGATTGAATGAATGATTGATTGAATGAATGATTGATTGATTAAGTAATTAATTAATGAAGTGAACTCTTCTATGACAAACTGATAATAAAATGGCGGTGCATTTATGTACCTGTGAGTGGTGCCTTAATCTGCTTTGGGGTCAGGATGTTAATGATAATATTTCCAAATGCTTCCACTGGTCAATAGCTATTGCTTTAAACTGTGCCTTACTGTATGTTTACTAATCGTACAAGTTGGGTCATTCATTTGCTAAGCACCTCTTTTGATACATATTTTTCAACATTTATCAGGTATTCAGGAACGAAAAGTGTACTTAGGGTAATGTGAATAAACCAGGGCACATTCAAGTATCAATCCTTGTAAATTTATTCTGTAAGTGTGTCTCTTCCCTAGTTTACAATCTTTCGATTATCCCAGATGGGAAACCCTTGGAAGTAATTCCTTAAAGTGGCCACCTTACCCCACACAGCACTGTATATACACACATGTCATTGTGGAATGCTTACTCTCTCTTACCTATTCTGAAAATCCATCTCTCAGCTACCATAGCGATTGCCTCTTTACTTGATAGCATTTTATACATGATTCTTCAGTTGCCTTGGACTAGCACTTTTCAGTTGATGTTCACATGCATGGCTAGAGTAGACGGTTGAAATTATGTGAATAATTAAAGTCTTATGTTATTTTCATATTGTGCTCAAAGTACTGGTATTTATATGTGTCTATTGTGTTTACATATTCATGGACTATGTTTGTTTGTTTTTTTCTTTCATGTTTACATTTACTATACATGTCAAACATTGATGTAAATTATATTCTTGCCATGTTAACCATTGGGTATATCAGTTGTTGTTTTATAAACCCTCTTATTTTCTTATGTTAAGAATCTGCATGTATATGACACTACTCAAGATGTAGAGAGAGAGAGTGAGTCCTCTTCAACATTTAACCTCACAAAATCCTGGGCTTATTTATTTATTCCTTTCTTCCCCTGTTGTCATCAGTGTATTCCATATTAATGCAGAACAGACACTAATATTGTAATCTCACAGGAATCAATTACATTCACTTTGACGTTTGGCATCTTTTACTGTACTTTGTTTAGCAAACTGTATAGTCGTTAAGGCAATTATTAACTTCTAGAAACAACACCATTTTCCATAATATGTGTAACCGCATAGGTCAAAGGAAAAGTTGGTTGATGGGTTGTGTTTGATAAATTAAAACCGCCATGAAGCACAGTGACGTGATGTAAAATCAACGATCCCTTGTCAAACTAATTGTCATCCAACCAACAAGGTGGTACTTGTTACCATCATGCTTTGGAGTCTTGAAACTCTAGCGTGGAGACAGAGCAGGGGTGGGGTATACTCTTGCTGAAAGACAGAGTGGGGAATGGGGGCACTCTAGCTGAAAGAGAGAGGGGGGCTCAGGAGAACTCTAGTTGAGAGATAGAGAAGGGGTAGGGGGAACTCTAGCTGAGAGACAGAGAGGGCCTGGGAGGAACTCTAGCTGAGAGACAGTAGGGTGGGAGAAACTCTAGCTGAGATATAGAGTGAGGGTGGGAGGATCTCTAGCTGAGAGACAAAGATGGGGTGGGAGGAACTCCAGCCCAGATACAGAGTGGGGTGGGGGAAACTCTATATGAGAGACAGAGGGGTTAGGGGAGTGGGCCAAAAAAGCCAGGCTGGGAGAGAACAATATTCAGTCATGATTTTTTTTTTCTGCTCATATTTATCATTAAATAATTCATATCAATGTACCATTGAAATATTACATATCATTGTAAAAATCATTGATTTAGACTAAGGAAGACACTGTATGTAAATATCTATAGCTGTCTTCTATAATTTTAGGTGAAGATGGACTAAGTTACTTAAAACAAAATAATCATTGAAATCAATTGGAAATGCATGTATTTTTTTTTACCTGATTGTTTTTTTTTCAAGGTTGACATAGATTATCTTTCGCACATTGTCTTCAAAAACCTGCACTTTTACTTAATGTTCGTTTTATTTGTCTTTTATAACACTACTTTTACATGTTTTGTACAATCTGTAAATTGTGTTGATACACAGAATGTAAAAAGTTCCACTGGCAGATAACTGTTTATAACATTATTTAATATCTTTTTTGTTTTCCTACGTTTTTAGGGAAAAGATGCTTCAGGTTTTTTGTCAATATATATATGTATATGTATATAT
>JAIPMN010000064.1:19876-33006 GCA_020650975.1 Apostichopus californicus | reverse complement strand
TGCCCCCCCCCCGTCCCCCCCCCCCGAAAAAATCAATACAGTTGGTCACTTTAGTGCTATTTTCTTTTCAGACGGACGTGCGCTGCTCTAATTGTGGTGCCATACCTGAAGCCTGGGCTTAACATATGTTTTAGGTCCAGACTTCGGGTAGCTATTTAAACCTCTCAAAAAGTAGAGAAATAATCACTTTCAGAAGTGAATAATGCTAGCAAAGCGGATATTTTAATCTGCACTCATATTAAAATATGTTGTTGTAGTTTGTTCCCTACCACACTGCCATATAGTAACTTGACTGCTTGAGGGATTCGCCAAACAGATTCTCTAGACTCTGTTTAGTCATCGATTATATGATATCATCTCATCAAGAGTTCTCTTGGGTTCATCTGCATGGCCTGAATTATTCGTGTAATTGTCTGTAGCTTTATAAAAGTCTTGGTTGTGTATCTTGATATACTTAAATTATCCCAGCAAGGCGCATAGAATCATTACAAGTGTGGTTACATCGAAATCTAAACAGCATGCAGTCCAAGGTACAGGATCTGAGATCAGTAAATGTTTGCATTATGATACTGATAAATGTTATATCGGACCATATCCAGTAACGATTACACAATATTACGAGATATGTCAATCTAAGATACGGTTATATGTGGAAGGCAATCACGTCAATGCGCAGAATCAAACACTCGGTCGCAATACAGTGATACTTCAGATGAGATGCACGATGGTATAGTAGATAGCGCGTAGTACATAAAAACGAATACGTTTCTGTCTACAGGCACAGAATTGCATTTTGTATTTTGTTGACAGAATTAAAAGGCACTGCTGGTAGTCCAGATTGTACTTCTATTCCACTCCCTTTGTTTCTTTAGAAGTGACCCTTTAAACATTCATGGTTAATCAGTCAAAGTGGCTGGATTGCTTAGTCTAGTTTACAGATGCATGGTTAGCTTCTCATACGCGAAACAAACTAACATTCGAATAGTGAGACATTTACAGCGGGTCAAGACAAATGATGTTGAATGTAATCTATCAGTGTGCTATTGTTTGTAGATGAGCTATTATAACAACCACCCCTAGGCCTGAATTGATGTGCCGATATTTTAATTTTGTCTAAATTCATCCTTTAACTCTGATAAGCTTTTTAGTAAATCTGGAACATCTCAATTTGGTTTTGTCCCAGTCAAGCATGTAGATGCAGATTTAGTGAAGAAATTGAGGAAAAAACGACATATTCAAGATCAAGATTTGTTTTGTTCTTTTCATCGCATAGGCCTACATGATCTTATTGCGCGAAGATGAACATGGAAGAAAAACAAGTATTCGGAGACTCGTCAATAAACGACTGTTAGCAAAGACTATGTGCTACCGCTAATATTGTATCATGTTTCTCTGTATTTGTAGTTATCAGGTACGTAGAACATGATGTTCGTTACGTCACAATGTTTTCTAAAATACGTCTTCATAGTTTTAAAGGAGTTTGTCAAAACATATTAATGTCCTAGACTTCAAATGATACGAGAGATTTGAAGAGTGTTTTAGGATCAACGTCACCAGGTGTTCTTTAATGTTTCCAACACTCTTGATGGCCTCTTCGATTATGGAACGCGAAAAGGGAACAAGCTGTTAGACAAAAGCTCCTATAACAAAAGTGTTATTGCTTTGTGAAAGCGTGACGACCGGACACTGCTTTTGAATGGGCTAATGTTACAATTTTGACGCACATCGTATTAACATGATGGATACAGTTTAGAAGATAAAATCGACAGAAGTCAACACATGTATAGTGTACATATTGACGACAGGTGCGTGTAACGTGTACACGATCAAGCGCAATGGTGTCTTTTTGGGCAAAGAGTTGATATTAAACAGACGAAATGTCTAAACTTGGTGTTAAACATCATTATTTATTAAAGCAGTATATAAACACGTGACTAATTAGGAATAATCTAATGATTAATTACTAGAATAATTACTTGCATATTGGAACTGGTGATAGCTTGGTTCCCTATACGTCACTCAAAATATGAGTAGACCAAAAAAGCTAAAGAATGCCACCCCACCCCTCCCTACCCCTCCCCACCCCTCCCCACCCCTCCCTACCCCTCCCAAAAAGAACACAGAAATGAAAAGCTAGATAAACTCATCAGCTGTTAATACATTATTCTTTAAGTAGTCTTTGCACTGTTTGATGCAGTCACGAATACACCTTTGTAATTATACAAGTGGACGCATATAATTTCTGCTTCTAACTTTATATCATGTAGGCTACACGACTGCTTATTGACACTGTACACTCATTTAGTGTGTGTCAATTTGTTTTCTGGATATAATCTGCGGCGTGGAATGTTTGTTTTCAACTAAGGGCAATGCCGCGTGCCTCGCCGCTATCTGCAAACGCACTTATAAACATGCATGTGTATGCTTTAGGGGCTATGTTTTCCTCTATACGATAGCTCAGGTATAGTCCTCATAAACCTTTAAAGCGGCGACACGTCTACATGGTAGAATCCGTACTACGTGTTGTTATAATGTTGCCGTTAGGTGTATTCCTATAAGAACGCGGCGTGTCTTTATCCTTGTAACATTTCACCCTTTAGGCGATTAAGTAATGTGTTGTCGTCAAACTTTGGAATCTCCGTAGGAAGTGTATGCCGTCGCGACCTGTGATGTGTTTTTCCTAATTTCGACATTGCAAGATATTGAACATGAACAGCCAGATTTCCTGCGTATCTTACATAATGCAGGGAATTTCGTATACGTATTTTATAATAATTCCAAGCATCTTTATAAAGCGTTATTCCGGTATATTATCTACTTGTTGCCATGGTAGCCTATTGTATATTAAACAACCAAGCATAAGTACAACTCTGTGTGTGGTTTGTTCCTTTGTTTCATAATCTCGTTTATCTTACCAGCCATCATTAGACACCAATGTCGAGGTCTCTTAGAGTTCATACACGATGACAAGGCGTGAATCCAAGGGGTGAGGGTCCAAGGGGTGAGGGTCCAAGGGGTGAGGGTCCAAGGGGTGAGGGTCCAAGGGGTGAGGGTCCAAGGGGTGAGGGTGTTATAAAAAGGAGTAACACACAGGCTTGGTATTTAGACCCAATTTGTTTGAGGCCTGAATATGCCTTAAAAATAAATGCAACATTTCACGACGATTCTTTTGTTCTGAGGGAGGACTCCACACCCCAACATGGGAGTCGGCCTCAACGACCACAGGACCACACCCATCCCTTATTAAAAGTCCTGGATCTGCCCGGATAACCGCGATGTTTATTTAAGTTCATGATTTTAATCATTCACTTGTCCACTCAAAGATAAAATCTGTTTCTTTTCTGCTACATAAGTATATATACGGGCAAGAGAGAACTGGAAAATTATAAAATCAACTTGAAACCATAAGAGCAGTGCTTGCTTTTTCAAGGCACCTTTGTTTACAAGGATTATCAAAAAGAGGTAATTTTGGTGATCCTTCAATTTCAAGGCGAAGATACAACGTATAACCCGTACCATATACTTGCTCTTTAGTGTCCCAAACATACAAAGGCATCGTGATTATATATAAGGACTGTACAGTTGGTAGACAAGTTTGAACCTCAGTTAGTCCTTAAGGCTGCTTAAGCAATTTGTAGGAGAATTTCGAAAGCTTTTGCCCAAAGCTTTTAACGGACTCGCCCACGTTTACAGGGGCGCTTCGTACAGGGCTTTCTAGCTGGAGTGAAAAATTAGTCACTTCGCGTCAAGAAGTGGTCTTTGTCAGAGAGTTTAGTACACCACATAACTGTGGTAAGTAGCGGCTATGACTCCTGCCAGCCAGGTGATGTGCCTAGCTTCCCATGTAGCTTGGTATATCTACTACGTACTCTACTCTAGCTGATGTTTCCAACGATTGGCTTCTGTTGTAGCAATCATTCACGTGATTGATTTGAACTTGGTTATCCAGAACTGTATATCAAACAAGCGACTGACAAAAAAAAGGAATGTTTACTTGAACTCTATTTTGAATGCGAGTGAACGCCGCCAATGACATTCTCATATCTTTGATGATATCGCGGAACTAATGAGGGGAATAAACACGCAACGTTATTGCTCACAAATCTTATCTTGAATACAAAGGTCATTAATGACGTCACAGACCTGCAAGAAGCTGACTGTGACATCTGTGATACAGTGTTGATTTTTTTTTTGTCTAATATCGTGTCTCATAACTTCACGAAAATCATTGCACTTCATTATGGTCGTCGGTGAAAGAAATAAAGCAAGAAGTTTTTACGATCACCAACTGGTTCATTAAAGAGACAACTTTACAACCTCAATTAACCCATTTGTCAGCTCAAAAAACTGTTAGACCTCGTGTGATGGAAGTTATAATAATTTACTATTTGTTGTATTACTTTTAATTTACTATTTGTCGTAGACATAATAAGGAAACTAACTTTGAATAATAAAACTCATGAAAAACGAGCTTCAAACTGCAATACATTGTGATAATACTACCAAGTATAATGACCACCAACCATAGCTAGGACGAATCCGTCCCACGCAAGATACTCATGTCATGGTGTAGAAGTTTAATAAACTATAACATACATTGAGCCTTGTGTACCGCGATGGGTTACATACCACAGTGTCGTTAAATTGCATTGTTCCACTATGTGCTTATTGTACATAATTACTAACATCGATATTTGTATGCTACAATCATAGTACATTTCTCACCATTCAATTCGGCCCACATTCACGTTATTTATTAGAATGTGTGATGTTACCAACGTTATGAATTATTTCACTTTACTCGAATTATCTTAATCCCCCTGATGTGATGACGAAACCTCCTTACTTCTGACATACAAATTTGTCATGTCTCGGGCAGCATACGTGGGTATGATCTATACTGAAGGTGTTATATGGCTAGTTTCGGGCAGCATACGTGCGTATGATCTATACTGAAGATGTTATATGGCTAGTCTCGGGCAGCATACGTGGGTATGATCTATACTGAAGGTGTTATATGGCTAGTTTCGGGCAGCATACGTGGGTATGATCTATACTGAAGATGTTATATGGCTAGTTTCGGGCAGCATACGTGGGTATGATCTATACTGAAGATGTTATATGGCTAGTTTCGGGCAGCATACGTGGGTATGATCTATACTGAAGGTGTTATATGGCTAGGCTGGAGTCAGTAATTAGCACGATACAATAGGTCAGTTAAAACAATGGTTAGTGTGTGTTTTGTGAATCTCCTGCGTTTGTGGTTACGGTGGCCATCGTTAATCTTCCCATCATGATGACTTGCGCAGAGTGTGTGTATGTTTATATTGGTGACACCTAGCTTGAAAACACGATATCTCGATGGCAGTGGCGGTCAAAGTTCATTATAGAGGTCAGCAAAGATCAAATTGTGAAAACCTTGTAATTTGACGATATGGCAGTCATATATTTGATCTCATTTTTGCCATGTGGTTGCCCGATATTGAAAATTACATGTCTTCTTGTGGAAGTAAAAGCTCGCTTGAGGTCAGCAATTCTCAAACAACGAAAAACAAAATCGTTAACATGATTCCTGATAGGAAGCGATACGTTGATGGATTTTCTTTCTAATTAATAAACGTGTGATTATTGAGGACAAGAAATCTATTCATTTTCTTGTGAAGTGGTAAAGGGTCATTTGACATGTTCCTTTCACTTCGGATGACCAGGGATTTTATAAACGTGAGAGCACAATTGGACGACAGCGCACACACCTTGTCCTCGAGGACATACAAATCAGTCGGTAATGACCTGTAATTGTCTTTGTGTTAGACTTACCAGTCCAGCCGCTTTAATCAGTGAGACTCAAAAGTTAAAAAGATCATTTCTCGAAACTTGAATTGGTAAAGAAATACAATCTGGACAATTAGCAGTGTTGTTTACGGTTCAAAACATCAAAATTAATTTGGTGTCTGAAATCATCCTTTAACGAGAATTTACAGCTCCATAATCTGAAATAATTTTTGTACTATATTTAAAACGCTGTCACGTGATTTGACACTTGGTTATAACGGAAACAAAAGAGATTTCTTACTTTTTTTTAGATCAGAAATGTAAAGGAAACGGCAGAGTTGTATTATTCCTTATGAAGTAGCCTTATTTATTTCCCGTAGTTTAACATCTTTGGACTATTCCCAACAACAGAGTTGATAACTGGTGATAAATCTCCGTATCTGCGTAGGTTCCATGTCCTTACAGACGAAGGTTACGGCTCCGTAAAACATTTCAACACGACGCCGCCGTTCTTTGCGAGCCGCCTCATTAAAACTCGGAATTGAAAGCATTGATTTATAGTGTGATATCGCCGTAAGTAATATCTCGCGTGGGGAACAAGGTCCCGCAAGGCCAACACGATCCTTCGTACTCTCCCCGGCTCAGCGATATCGCACTAGTTACGGAAGACGAACGATGGTGCATGGCCAAACTCTGCAAAGTTCATTAAGAGGGTCAACGTTACGTGCAGCATTTTCAACGCAAGGATGATTACAATTCTAAAATATTAAAAGGCTATTTAGCCACGTCACCCCTGTGTGCGTTCCATCACGAACCGTATTTACCGCGGGTGCACGAGTGTAAACATGCAAATATCTCACCGGCAGCTGCCCGCTAGGGAAGCGCGATATAGGACACATTTATTACAATCGTTGTGTATTTTATTTATGCCGTTAGTGAAGCCTCGTACGACTTCTGCCGCTCACAGATAAGCTAATCAAGAGACGGATAACGATGTATTTCCATGTCATGTTCCTCCTACCCGCACGTGAATCTTCGCTACATACTTGACAAAATCATGTGTATCTAAGAAAGAACGGAGGTTTCTTCAGATTCATTAAGTTTAACTGACGGTGCCTTGTGGTTGCGCAACAGAGTAATCATTCTGCCCGGTACATAATTATTCGTGTTTTTACAATTGTTCAAATATCCCATGGATATTACCAAATAAAGAAAAAAATCCGCCGAGGAAATTCAAACTTTTAATTTCAGGAATTGTTTTCTCAATTGGTATCCCTTTCTCCCAATATTCTCAATTGAGTCGAATAATTTGGAATAATACCGATATACTGGTACGAGTGCATTTGCAAAAAAAAAACCTGAACAGGTTATCATAATAATTTGATTATAACTTGATGTACATATAGGGCTACCGTAGAATTTCCTTTCACGGCATATGAGCTTCTGTATTCGAATTAGTATTCACGTTCACGCACTTTCGCATCAACGAATCTGCCCGCATATCGAGTTTCATTAAACCGTTAGATGCAGTCGCTTTGTTACCTGTAAAATAATTGCTTCGTAAATTTAAAATTACAGAGTAAACTCATCAGAAGTGGTCATTCATCGCGGAACTCGTCCTTGTTGGATTTAGCGTTACAATAATTAACCGTTGGACGACGGTTTTTGTGGTTTTGTTCGGTGGCCAACGACCTCTGATCAGCGGAAGGAACAACACCTGAAATCTAATGTTGCGAAACAAGGAGGGCAACTGACTTTGACCTTAAATTTGCGGTGCGTCTGAGAGCACGTATCGTGAACGTATTAACTGTGGTATTTGACACTATCTTGCCAAGTTGACAAGGTTTACTCGAAGGTACGTTATCAAGTTTGTTTTCCTTTCGATAACTGTTTTGAGTTTACGCGCGTGACTACCGTCTACACCGCTTCGCAAGCTAACCTTTGACCGGGCCTGAGGGCTGAGAGTGGAAATAAAGGGATCATAAAACTCAGCGACGTCACAGACAATGAAGTGCCGTGAAGTTTTGTTTTCACGTCTGCGCTGAAGGGGAAAAAAATAGAAGGAATAAAAATAGGTTTTCGTAGTTGACGTGCGGCCGTTTATGTATTGTTCACATTGTGTTGTAAGCCTAAGTCAGTTAGTGGCACTCATTCAAATGGAATTTATTGTTAAATATTGTGTTTGAATCGAAACTCAACGTGCCGCTACGCAAGGAAAAAAAACTGAATAAACCTTCGCCGGTTTGTTTAACTTTTGGCATCATACTGTAATGTGTAGTTGAGATTCCTAGTTTGAAGTATTATGGTCTCATCAACAACATTTTCTATCATTAAATTGAACTTATTTTCGAAGTGGATATTGGAAACTTACTGGTCTCTTTGAAAGGTAGGCAACAACTTGCTTCTTCTTTGGAAAGTAACATATTTGTTTAATTTATTCAAATTGGTTGATAAGGAGAGAATATGTGTGCAATGACCATGTGGGCTCTATATCAGTTACTGAGTGTGGCAAGAGTTTGCTGCATTGCTTTGTGTGGGAGGGGTGTAAAGACGGGTGAAACGGGATAGGGGAAGTGGTGTGATTATATAGCCATTCTTTTGGAGTATGAATTTTAATATTTGACCTGAATGAATCGACAATTATATATGCGACTGTTAAGTTTACTAGAAAATGTTTAGGCTTGTAAAATATCCATAACCTACGAAGTTTTAACATGCATTAACCAGGGAGCTGCTAGCTCCCTGCATTAACACTATGAAGACCCCCTCCACACCCACTCCCTCATTCTAACATCAGTAGGGAAACGTGAAATACATTTTCTGACATACCCGAAGGTGCGGAAAGGTGTAAACTTTTAGCCCATGTAACCCCTTCGCACACCACTCTGTAGATGGAGGCAGCATTAGCATATACAAACAGTTCATATATCTTCTTAAAGATATTGGCCTTCTGGTGCAGATTGTAACACAGTGTTGTCTTTTGACACATTCATAGACAAATTTCACAAGATTACCACCTGTCCCCCACCACCCCTACTCCCCACATTATCACCACCCCACTCCCCACATTAACAACACCCCCACTCTCCACGTGACATTAACACCATCCCACTCCCCCACATTAACAACACCCCCACTCCCCACATTAACAACACCCCACTCCCCGCATTAACAACACCCCACTCCCCCACATTAACACCACCCCACTCCCCACATTAATACCACCCCACTCCCCCACATTAACAACACCTCCATCCCACAACACATACAAACTACGTAGGAGAAACAAGTCTCCAGAATTATTAAGCTGCTTTGATCTGGAAGATTTCAATCAAAGGTACCGACGTACAATTCTGATATATAATGTCAACACCGATATGTATTTATAAAGGATTATATCATAATATCTGTGGGCGTGTCACAGTTTATATGAATATTCATAATCAAGATGTGATAAAGTCCACGTAACAGGCCAGTCGCCAATGATCTTTGTAAATAATAATGTCCTATAGATGGGACAGTTAATGATTATAATGCCTACAATCACTAGAGTAACAAAACTTCCTCTTGTCAGTTTGTGACGTCACACAGCTATTAACTATTACGTATTACCAGCACAAACATCACATTGTTCCATAGCACAAAGATAACTTAAAAAGACTGTTTGGTTTCTCATGACCTTGGCGTCGTGAGCACCCATTTCCCTCCTCTTGTACCCCAATTTGATACGTAATCATGGAGCGAGGGATTCCTTAGCCATATTTAATATGCCACCTCTTTCCCCTTTGATAGATATCACCTTATGTTATAATAGCTTTTAACTTGAATACCCTTATAGAGCACATGTGGTGGGCAACGCGCAACCATGCTTTTTACGGTCCGCAAGGTCACCAAGACCCTTTAAAAGGGCACGCAGAATCTGTTAGCGTAGTACAGTAAGAAGGACTTCTCCAAGATGCGGTCATAAATGGTAATTATAGGAAACCATTTAGTTGGCTCAATAACCAATTTATAGGCAAAGTATTTGATCGTTATATACCTTGGAGATATATATAACAGTGGCGTCGTATCCAGGTTTCTAAATAGGAGGGAATGTGGTTCTGCTGTCGTTGTAGCCGATCCCCCCCCCCCTGCCCCACCCCGCCCCTTGAACATGTAACATTTTAGACGGGAAGTGGTGCCTTCTGAGGCATATATAAGCTATAAATTAATGAATAATTATAGGTTTACACGCTAAGTTGTGCTACTAACTACCTGTACTTTTATTGTTTACTGTGGGGTTGGAATTTCTCGCCATGCACGCAAACTGTATTCTTTTGTTGGTGTGTATATATAGGCTATATAAATATAGATAATGATATCATCATATGCCAATGTAATCACAATTGCATTCTACAATAGCCACGATATGCATGTGTAATGTATAAGCAAATAATACGTGCTGATTTGTCAAAGCGAGAGAATGATATGCGGATAGCGTGAATGGAAGGTTTCCTTCTCTTTATAGAGTGTAATTAATCATTGATCAAAGTCAACTCGATGTTACACGCTCTGCACTGTGTCTTTGTACAAAGATCCTGTTAGTGTTGAACGTTCATTTACTACCACGCATACAGTTTCGGTTATTCGTGTTATATCATTCTCCAAGCTATAGTAGTATGTATATACACGTGTAACTTCGTAACTGAATTTATCAGCAGATTGAACGCCTGCTCTCTAGTGACATGAGTTTAGTATATAGTTTAGTAGAAAACGGACCAGGAGAGGGAAAACAGTCCCTATCAAGGACCCTATGCCAAATCCTCTTGCAATTCTTAATATAATTTCTAAAACATTCTTAACCCTATATCACAACCGACTCAGGAAAACCATTCCCTTCAGCCACAAACCTCTGATAGAAGACGTTTTGATCTACTATACAAGCTTTAAAGCGAAATAGTCTGCTGCTTGCAATAAGCAGGGGACTTTAAGCAAGTTTGGTAATATCATCAACCTGATCAAGCACTGCGACTAATCCTACAACAATAGCAACAAAGTCATCCATTACTCATTAGAATACTGCAAGAGTCAACATTACACAAAGCAAGTAGCTCCAGTCACGGCCCTACCCAACACCAGGGAGATTCGAGCCCTGTCCCTTTACAATACTACACTGGTTTGGGACTCTTGTCTTGGTCCCTTACAACACTGCATATAGTAGGGTGATTCGAGCCCTGACCCTTTACAATACTGCACTAGCATGTGACTCTAGTCTTGGTCCCTTATAACACTGCATATAGTAGGGTGATTCGAGCCCTGACCCTTTACAATACTGCACTAGCATGTGATTCTAGTCTTGGTCCCTTATAACACTGCATATAGTAGGGTGATTCGAGCCCTGACCCTTTACAATACTGCACTAGCATGTGACTCTAGTCTTGGTCCCTTATAACAATGCATATAGTAGGGTGATTCGAGCCCTGACCCTTTACAATACTGCACTAGCATGTGACTCTAGTCTTGGTCCCTTATAACACTGCATATAGTAGGGTGATTCGAGCCCTGACCCTTTACAATACTGCACTAGTATGTGCCTCTAGTCTTGGTCCCTTATAACACTGCATATAGTAGGGTGATTCGAGCCCTGACCCTTTACAATACTGCACTAGTATGTGACTCTAGTCTTGGTCCCTTATAACACTGCATATAGTAGGGTGATTCGAGCCCTGACCCTTTACAATACTGCACTAGCATGTGACTCTAGTCTTGGTCCCTTATAACACTTCATATAGTAGGGTGATTCGAGCCCTGACAATTTACAATACTGCACTAGCATGTGACTGTAGTCTTGGTCCGTTACAACACTGCATATAGTAGGGTGATTCGAGCCCTGATCCTTTACAATACTGCACTAGCATGTGACTCTAGTCTTGGTCCGTTACAACACTGCATATAGTAGGGTGATTCGAGCCCTGGCCTTTTATACGACATTGCAAATTGTACATAACTGGGAGTCATGACTCTATACAAAGTTGCACACAACTTGTATCACTATTGACTAACAAGAAAGAGCATTTTAACATGGGCGACATAATCTCTTCGTCGCTATCCTACGATAAGGCGAACCCTCAGCCTCTTACACAAAACTAGGTTTGTCATTCACGGATGTGACATGCAGTTTGTACGTGTCGTATCGTAATAACATCGAGAGGGCAATGCCAAGTGTGCTAGAATTCATACAAACAGGCCGGGAGCTTCCTAATACCTTCACGCACGCCTTGTACATGAAAACAGAATTATGTCTGTCGATATTAAATAGTATTTAAAGTTTGTTTACAGTCTTTCAGAACAGGAAGAATAATCAGACAAATGTCCCTGGTCTCTGCGTTTGTTTTTCCTCGTTAGCCACCCAACGTCAACATGACGAGGCACGGTGACTCAATTCCTCCGGATGATCCCGGGTGTTAGCCGCGACTGCGTCCTGTTGTGGTCCTTCTCTTTCCTTTGTCCCAAAACCAAAAATGTTGATTTATGAAGTTTTGTTGACAAGACCATTACATGCACAAACCATAGCTAAATCATGGAGTAGCTCACTGGCTTACTCATCGGTACAAGTCGGCATGATAACCATAAACCATAACTACAGTCAAACAAGGTTGGTGCTTTGCGTGGCACAGCAGGGAGTCGCTCCGTAATCTAACAACCTATGCATAACATGACAACGAACTCACTGATTGAACCAGGGAGTTGTTCCATAACAACTCCCTGATTGAACAAAGCAAACTTTTTAGTTGTCATTTTATCGCCTCTGAGCGTCCATGGTAGTCTCGACGTTTAGAGTATTGACTTCATATAATGTTATGCTTGACACGTTAAAACACAAAAATATACAATTATTGGAGAATTGCACATTAAGTTTCATCTGTTAAAGCACTGTTTGGTTCATTTTGATAGATATCAACACCTTTATAAGTTGGTTTAGATAACAATAAAAAATATTGGAATATGTAGCTATTCGATAGGAGACCAAAATGCCATTGTAAGTCATTGGCTTAAATAATTTCCTTTAAATTATTGAAGCAATCGTCGCACACTTTGGAATTGTTTCTATGATCGCATCAAATTCCTAAGTTAGTCGCAGAGTATACACATTGTGTCAAGGGATGTCTTGATGTGCACATGCATGGGTCAATACTATATGTTTGGTAAATGAATACTCATATGTATATTGTACCAGCGATATCGTTTAGTCTTTGCAAGGGACGCTATCTTACATGGACATTAATAATGGTATAATGGGATATGTTCAATAACGATACAGCAATGACATAGGCGTAGGAGCCCAATTTGATTTGAGGGGGGGGGGGGGGGCTGTAACG
>JAIPMN010000063.1:0-36630 GCA_020650975.1 Apostichopus californicus | reverse complement strand
ACTCTCAGCACATAGTATATCAACATAACTCTCAGGACATAGTATATCGACATAACTCTCAGCACATAGTATATCAACATAACTCTCAGCACATAGTATATCGACATAAGTCTCAGCACATAGTATATCAACATAACTCTCAGCACATAGTATATCGACATAACTCTCAGCACATAGTATATCAACATAACTCTCAGCACATAGTATATCGACATAACTCTCAGCACATAGTATATCAACATAACTCTCAGCACATAGTATATCATCATAACTCTCAGCACATTGTATATCGACATAACTCTCAGCACATAGTTTAGCTTCCCCTCCACAACAAATAGCTACATTACATGCATACATGATATACCTCACAAAGCTTGAGATTCATTTCCTTTGTAGTAAAAGATGATGATGCACAAATATTTGAAAATCGTCTTGCAGTTTCACAGATTTCCTCACATAACGATTCTTCTTTGACTTGACCAAGCAAAAGAACCTTCCAGCAACCAAAGAAAACTTGTTCATAGGACTCCATCAGATCCTGAAAAGGAAAAATATTTTGACATACAATTTTGAAACTACAAATGAATAGTCAGTACTTTTTCAGACGTTTTTCAAAGCTAACTTTTGAGTTTAATAAATATTTCAAGATGAATATCTGACTTGAGACATATGGTTGAAAGTGCAATGTAAATGATACAAGGACAAAAATTCAACTTTACCAGTTATGGAAACTAAACTACCAAAAGCAGTTGGTTCCATCCAAATACAAAGCTTGTGCACCTCCAACCAGATCCAATCAGTTGCTTTCTCCAAAACACTGTTACTTGTTCCTTACTTACTTCAAAAGTATATCATCTTTGTAATATTGGTTATGTTTGCCATTTGATAGATGTAAATTGCACCTGTGCTCCCCAATTGTACTGGAGATGGAGGCAGATAAGTTCTATTTCACCCCAATAAGTTATGTTTTCTTTCGCATACCTTAAGTTGATCATTTAGACTTTGCCTGCTGGCCCACCAGACTTGCTTGTCCTTATTCTTGACAGTCTCCTTGCTCTCTTGAAAGACCTGGTTGAATTCCATCATTAGACTATCAGCTGATTTCTTCGACGGTCCAGAATCCACCTGTTTCAAAATAAATAATAAAATAGTACTTATATAGCGCATTCATCAGCAACGCTGCTCGAAGCGCTTTACAGGAATTGAAACAATTAATACACAGTAAATATTTAAAATACAGGAAACATTCAAAAGCAAATAGTACAAAACTATCGCCTAAGATGGCACATAACACCTTATATATTAAAAGAGAATCCACCACAAAAACCATAAGAACCTATGAAGTCATATGGTCACTTCAATCTCATCAAACCAGGACTTTTTAACAGTCACACATTTGTATATTAAACTTAGTCTAAATTTCTGGAAGTCTTACAATATCTCATTTAGTACAATGATATCCACAACTGATTTGGTAAAGCTTGATTACATGAGCAGAGCAACATGATATAAATAAAACACCACACACTCCATTGCACTCCACTGCATACTAACTCTTTTTCCATTTTCTTAACCATTCACAAAATATATATCATTCATTTGGTTGTATTTGGTTGTAGCAATAATTGAAATAAATACAAATTTATGGAGTTAATTAGGCCCAGTACTTTTTATATTTTATATAATATTTAACTTCTACATTTAATTTGTATATTTTATATAATATTGTGAATCCTTTTTATCTTTTATCACACATCTTTAATAGTCTACTAGCAGACACTCTACCAAGTGTTAGATTAATTAATACTATCATACATTGATTTGCATGAGTTAGTATTGTTCTTTGAATCTGTTTTTAAGCCACATCTACTTCATGTGTGCAGTAGGCTGCGCTATTGAACTAATTTGTAGGCATCACATACTGTACTTAGATAAACTTCTCTGGCCTTCTAATCCCCTCCACTTAGCATTTGGTTTTGTCCAAATATTTTCTTCTGTAACATAAACAGGTACTCCATACAAATCACTGAGGAATAATGTGATTGACCATTTTAACAAGCTTTAAAACAGCTAAATCTGTATAAATGCTGGGAGAACTAAATATTGCATGTTGCTGTGTAGAATCTTGCAGAAATCTTTCTGTTGTCTAGTAAGAGTCAGCCAGCAAAAATCCTATGTTTGTGCACTTTTGATTTTGCCAAAATATGTTTCAACACTGCCTTATACTTTACTTACTAGAAGTACTAACCACTTCCCAATTTCACAATGAAAATATGAACAAACAAAACCCCTCAACCTAAGAGATTGGTCACCATGATATCATGTATGGACAAATCAGTAGCACCTACAAATAATGTATTAATGTTGTTGTGTCATCAGTGGAAACTATTTTCTTAGATAATTACCTTACTCTGCCATACAATAACATGACCACATTCAATACATAGAGATTTGACTTGCCAATGGTAAATGAAAAACAAGAGGAGGTTGACCCCTCTCCAGTCGAGAAAGAAGAACAAAGCTGGTACAGGTGAGACATCCAGAGGAGGAAGGACTTGCATTGACAACAGATAACTGACAAACTGTCCAACCTTCAATAGGAATTAATAATAAAACCAAAAGAGGACAATGGGTGAAAGACATTTAGAATTTAGAAAAGGTAGATATTGAAATCAAAACATATACACAAGGTCCACTGATATATTGAGAAACCAAATATATTTCAAATCCTGGTGTAAACATGATAGTCCAGTACTTTTGGAACTCATATGAAACTCTTAAAATATTTGTGAAATATTTTATGTATGTACCTAATAATATTGGTATATTAAAATCCATGTACAGCTATTTGACTTTCTTCATACCGATTACATCAGAAAGATGTTGGTGCTTAGTCCGGTTAATGCTGACACATTGCCAATTCAACACCAACAACATGCAAGGTTGAGTCAAATAGAGTGAAATGCTATCGGTGTTATCAAGTTACCTGTCTATTTCACTGATGTTTTTAATCATACATTGAATGGAGGTTCTAAGTACAACCTAAACATGAAACAAAAAAAGCATACATTCTCATGATATAGCCTTTAATTAAATATCATTTTTAGTAACGAGTGAATAAATGTCTCACAAGTATGTCACCGTATCAAAGACATATCAGTAACATGTAACCCTAAAACTCACCTCAAGCCAAACACTGCAGTTATATAGAAAAGTATCACTACAGTACTGGGCCTGAATGATTTATTTTACTAATTACCAATTTCAAAAGCATGTTGAAATGTAAAGAACTGTTCGTAAATATCAATTATCCAAACTGTTGTAGCAGAAAATGAAACCGAGAGTAAATGATATTATTGAACTTTTCAAGGTTCTCACCTGCTGGTAGTATACTTGTTACTTCCTTGACAGAGTTCAAATCAGCACTGAATGAAAATAACTGGCTTGAGGTGAGCAACCTCTGGTGTTTATAGTGCTCCTTACATGATTCATTCTCAAGGCACTTGCCTTCTTCAAGATGCTGCAATTTCCTGTTAAGTTTGAAAGAAACATTTAGGTTGATCACATTTACTGAAATAGATGATAAAAGTCACAGAAACATGAGATTTGTGCCCTAGGTTGATCAACTTCTATCTTCTGACTAAATTCATATAATGTTCACATATAATTGGATGACCCTCATACTAACCATTACCTCTATATGGTTGGGGACTGTTTTGCTGCTCCAAGTTAGCATTAGTGTTTACACAGGTCCAAAAATTGGGAACTGGGTACCCAAGAGCCGTTACCCGTCGGGTATCCGGGTACCCGGAAAAATTGTTTACCCTTGTGTATCGCGATTTTCAAGAAATTACATATTGGATGCTATAATAAATGAATTATATTCTCTACTGACAATGTTTTCATGTTCAAATACGTACGTGTAAGATAAGGTATAAAACCTTCCTCAATAATTTCTATTTGCTTTTGTTTCTTTCATCTAACTTGTTAATAACTTCATATAATTAACATCACTACTAACATCGCACTGCCGCCGCTGCTTATGTTTCTCTCCACCTCTATTGCCATTGGATCAGACCATATAAATATACAATTGAGCTCTTAAACAGTTTTTACTACTACTATCTATTATGCAGGCCCAGGGTTCGCATTAGCCGCGAGATTTGGAATAAACGTTTAGTGAAAAGCCACTTGCGATTATTATTTTTTAAGTTATCCCGTCTATAATCCATTAGTAACATCTCGTAAAATTCCTTGTCAGTCTTTCCTTATATGAAATAAACGAATGAATAAATAATAATTGTGAGAATTCTTTCAATTTCTTCCACATGGTAGCCTAACACCACACTAAGTCAATGGGGAAATATAGCCTATACCCCTGAAATTGTGACGCAGTTATAAGATATCCATTGAATACTTTCATTATTGCTGTTATCTTCGACCACATGGTTGCCTAACACCACACTGAGTCAATGGGGTAATCTAGCCTAACCATCTGTTTATTAGCTGAAATTGTGACGCAGTTATAAGGTATCCATGGAATATTTTAATTATTGCTGTTATCTTCGACCACATGGAAGCCTAACACCACACTAGGTCAATGGGAAAATCTTCCCTAACCATCGGTTTGCAACAAAAAACAAAAAAAATCACACTGCGTCGGATTCGGATAATAAATTAGGAAACGGGTAGTATCGCATCGGGCGGGTATCCAGGTACCCCGTGCAAACACTAGTTAGCATGTTATAAACTATTTAATCAAAAACAGAAAGTATTTGTTTCCCAATAATGTGATGTAATGCTTTATTGCTTTGAAGCTGATGTCTAATTTCATCATTCCTGTTGCATATTAGGTGGACTGAGGTAAGACTTTATGAATTCAGCCACATGATCTTTCTTTGCAGGTTGGGTATGTAATCTGTAAGGTCTTCTTAATCAGTTAGGTTGTTGTATTGTAATATATTGACTTATATTTAACACTGATGAATGAATGCATACTTCATTAAAATTACACAAACTCCAGCTTTCTTCACCCAATGAACCTAATTAACACAATAAATTGTTAGTGTTTGACAGTTTTTTGGAAAAGCAATATACTAAAACCAATCACCAAGGTTACAAGTTTGGGTTAACCATAACCCTAACCCAATCACCAAGGTTGTAAGTTTGGGTTAACCATATGCCTTGCCCATTCACCAAGGTTTCAAGTTTGGGTTAATCATAACCCTAACCCTATCACCAAGGTTGTAAGTTTGGGTTAACCATATCCCTTGCCCATTCACCAAGGTTTCAAGTTTGGGTTAATCATAACCCTAACCCTATCACCAAGGTTTCAAGTTTGTCCCATTAGAGTGAAATAGCTTGTAATAGAAGAATGAAGCAGGGAGAAAATTTAGGAATCAACCTGACAATAAATTTTGATGGAGAAATCAAGTAATGATATAACTGAAGATACTACAGAAATATTGAGGGAAACATTACTTTGTCTGGAATTAGCCATGAAGATAAATCAATGAACTACACCTTACCTTAATTTCTTTGCCAAGCTAGTTAGCTTCTGATGTCGTAGTGTGACTGACATTGATTGGCTGAGATACTCTGCTGTCCTTTGTGGTTGTTTTTCACCCAAGCAAAGTGCCAAGAGCTGACATATTTTACGATACATTGGATTTGGGGCTGTTTTCCTAAGTAGAACCAAGGCTTCTTCTAAGCACTTGACAGCAGTTTCAATACCTGGAATGAATAAACCAGTTGTTGCATGATGTTTGACAGTATGAATATGTGATAAGTTCAAAGAATTGTATCCATATATGGACAGTATTGGAAAGTTACATGGACATCCCCTATCTGTGTTACACAATTTACTTACTTATTAATGCAGCAGCCCTGTCAGCAATCTTTAGTTGAAAAGCCTATCTTTTTCCTCTGTTCTTATTCCCATATGGTGAGGCTACACACATGTTTACCAGTTCTACCATTTAAGGTCTGTATTTATCAAAATTAAGATACTGCAAATAAATGTGAAACTTGTCTGTGTAAAAGAGGCAGTTAACACATTGCTCCACAACAAGACATAGCCTAGAACCATTAAACATGGCTATCAAAGTTTTATACAGTACACCACCCCTTCAATGATTATTCTTATCTTATCCTATGTGGTAAAGCTCACATATTTTACACTTTTACCTCATCCAAAATTTAAAACCATTCGTACAAGATTCACACTTAAAGAAATTTGACCATTTAGACACAGTTTTCTAAAGGAAGGAAAGAATCCTGAGATTTTGAGGCCTGATTATTTCAAGAATCAAGATCTGAACATTTCAATGAGCCATGAGGCAAAACTAAGCAAGAACCAGTTTGTACAGAGCATCAAGCAGCTCAGAATTAGCTCAAATATTGCTCATAACAAAATGACCATGATTCAAAGTAGAGATATTTTCAAGCAATGGAGTTGTAGGTCACTTTCAACAATCACAGAGCATTTAGAAAGCTTGTCTGTGATTATTTGGTAGCATACAGATAACAAGCTTCAGGTCTTATACCTATTTGTTAGCACTGGCTTCTAACAGCCTTAGTTACATAAAGATACAAGCTGCAAAGGTCAATTCTCTTATATCACAAAGTCACTGCAAATGAAAACAGGAGTACAATAGTTGAAACCTTTATATAATCCAGATTTCACCTTAAAACATATGAGCCTGCAATTCAGTAACTACACTAGTAAATTGAATGACACACAATGAACCAAAAAATTTTCTTGAAAAAAAATGATGATACAATAAAATTGTATTTATTTTGTATTAATATGTATGCTACTGACCAAAAATATCATATCAATCAATTTTGCAACAGTAATTCCCATAATATCAATATGATAGTTGATTGTTATTGAGCCAAGACCATGATACAGATTTTTAACCCTGTGCAGTAGTACACGGTGGAAATATTATGTTTAAGTTTTCATTTCCTCAAGATCTACATTTATTAACCAGAGTTGATGTTACCATGACAGTTGTATCCATTATGTGTGCTTCTCTTCAAGACAATCATATCTGTAACTTTAACAGTTGTACCTTCTATATTGTACAAACAGTAAAGGAATTGCAATTTATAATCAACTTGTCTTGTAGTTTTATCACTTTGTATTTCTACCTGTGGGAGTAATTCAATCCACCAAATGAGCCCAAAGGATAATCATACTGCAAACTAACTGCCATGCAGCAATTCCTGGGCTTGTTTCTGCTCTGCATGCGAGACAAATGTAAAGAGTCAAAAACACAGAGCATTTCTGAAACACCTCAAGCAAGCTTGCCAGCTTCCAAGCAGTGTGAGAGATATTATTAAATTAGCTTCGTACCATTGTAATCCAATGTTCAAGCTATTGTCTTTCACAAAGACCCATTGATTACAAACTGTATGATGAAGTCCTTTTATCATTAATTATTAAAGTTAATTATTAGTAAATAGCATCTTAACATTGATATTGAAATTTGCAGTGGTTTATGTGTTGAGAGGGAGCACAAACATGTTGGCAACCCCCTGTAAGGGTAAGATACTGATACAAACGAAGTTTAATCCTTGAGAAAGTTTGTTCCTTTTCATAAACACACATTAACAACTTATCTCTGCCTTCATCACTCTCAGGATGTTTTTCCAACTACTGCTCGATTTGGAAGAAATACTAAAGTTAATGAAATCATGGATTCTTTTATAATTAGGTTTGGACTGCAAAAGTGACTTCATTATACAGTTTTCCTTAAAGTATATTCAGACATTAAACACATTTTACAAGTTGAAAATCTAACTATCATAAAATTCAGAATAAATAGAAAGCAACATTAGGTCATTCACAAATGTTTCCTTCTTGATTATCTACGACACAACATATCTGCAATATGTCATCACTCAAATGTTGCATAAGAAAAGGAAAGTAGTTGAACCTGCAAGTATTTAATTTTACCTATAACATCTCCAGCTGTCCAGTTCGAGGTTTCTGTAGTTTTCTGACGACAATGTCCATTCCCAATCTTCTTTGCTCCTAATCTCTTTGCTGCTGTTTTCCGTCCTCTCTTCCTGGTAATTAATTCCTCCTCTTCTTCCGATGACAAGGCTCTTGGAAGTTCAATCTCTTCACATTCTGCAGGTACTTGCCTCAACAAATTTAATGTCGCTGTTGTTTCCTGATCCTCACAATACAGACGGACTATTGATTCCAACTTATAAGAATTAGATGAGGTGGATTCATTATCTACCTCATCATCATCATGGTCATCAAAGATGAAACGGAATGACTCATCTGATGTGTTAAACTGTTCATCAACTTCATCTGATGTGTTTCTGACTACTTCTGTTGCAGCGGGTCTACCTCTTCTCCTGGGGGGTTTCCTTCCTTTTACTTCTTCACTCTGTTTAACTTCACTCTGTTTAGCCACTCTAGACTTTGTAAGATTTACTTCTGTTGTAGTTTCCACAGCTGTGTTCTTTACTTTCTTTGATCCAGAGGATTTGTTGACAGTGGGAGCAGATGTTTGCTTCTTTCCTCTCCCTCTAGACTTTGTGAGAGCCGGATTTACTTCTGTTGTAGTTTCCACAGCTGTGTTCTTTACTTTCTTTGATCCAGAGGTTTTGTTGACAGTGGGAGCAGATGTTTGCTTCTTTCCTCTTCCTCTGCCTCTCTTTGGTTTCATCTCCTCCTTGCTTACTTCATCAAAATCAAACACATCTGTCAATTGTACAGATTCAGCAATCACATCTGTAGCCAGCTCACTCATGCTTGAGTTGAGGAGACTTCCCTTCTTGGATTTATTCTCAACTGCTTTCCTCTTCTTAGCTGTGGTTAGTTTCTCATTCTTAGTTCTCCCAGCTTTAACTAGTTTCTCTTCATTATCATCCACAATATCAGAAAATAACCCTAAAGAATCGAGACTCACGTCATCTGAGTGCTTTCCTTTGGTGACTGCTTCCTTTCGAGACAGTTCCGGCCTAGAGTGAGCTCCAGATAAGGAATCCCTCCAATGTGTAGGAGTTGTTTCTTTTGTTATCTCAGATCCATCAATGGAAAGCTGTCCCAGTTGATGTGTGATGTCACCTGGCATACTCTCTACAGTGCCTTTAGTGTCTGACCAGCAAGATGAGATCAGCTGATCTAATGAAGAGGTGATGGCTCCACTCTGAAGCATGTAAATATTCCAAAGTGCTTTCAGATACATAAACTCAGACTTTAGAGATAATGCATCAACATGTAACTGACAGAACTTTAAGTTATTCAGACCATCTTGTATACTATTTGGTACATCTGGAAAATGCTGTGTGTGAAGATGATAGATCACTCGTAACTTGGAAATCTTTGCAAACCTCCCATTAATTGCATTTACAGACAAATTTGACATTTTAGTTATGTTGGTAGAGGTATGTAACAGTTTGTTGAGAGTTTTAATTGAGTTTGTGATGTGTGTGGTCCACTGTTTAAGACACCAATTCCATACAACCTCACCTGCAGACAGATAAACATCAAACTGTTTGTGCTCTACACCAACCAGCTCAGCAGCCACTGAGAACAAATGGATCCAGTAATTGTGAAGTTCTAAGTCCATGCAGGAATTACAGACACAGTCTTCTGCATGAGACACAAATCCAGGAGAGTCCAGGGGGATGTCCAGGAGACTTTCCGATCTAAAGTTGGATTCATGACTCAAATCTAACGAAGACATCCTTGTGTGCAAGACAAAACTCTCATCCATACTGTCCTCCATTGAAAGTGATTTCTGAGCAGCAGGGTCACCAACATGATTCTTCTTTGCCGCATTGATTTCATTATCTTGTAATAAACAATGAATGGTTTTGATTGCTGCAAGAGTAGAATTCTCTAAATATTGCAGATTAAAACTGTCACAAAGGCTGAGATTGAAAGTTGCAATCCTGCACAAGAAAAGAAAAATTAATTAGTTTAGCATATAATACTTATTAGAAAAGTATTTCTTCATCCTTGAGAGTAAATGAATACTTTACCACAAGCAAAGTGACATAAACCAGGTGGGTTGTGAAAGTAGGATAGATTAGAGTCACTAAATTTAAACTAATGTTGTTTAAAATTTATATCTTCAAGTATGATCACAATCACTGAACAAAGTCACTATTTTATATTCTCCCTGATCCTTGCAATTTATGACAAACTGATTTACAGTTTTAAGTTAGTCCTGCTGTCTTAAAGCTAAGTGAAATACAGAAAGTTGAGATGAGTACTAACCATCTGGGTAAGTTATACATCTGAGAAAGATTTAAACCTTCCTGGCAATAATACTTTGCTTCTCTGACACATCCTTGCAATGTATACAGCTCACTAACTAGCAGCAAACTCTCAAGAACCTTCTGTAAAGCCAACCAGTAACTTGTATCTTTGCTGCCATCTGCAAATACAGAAACAAGGTATCAGATAAACACCAATAGATACCTAAAACATCATTTGATTCTCAGCAAAACCTATCAAAGTTAGTAAGGACCAACAGGTTCCCAAGTCAGTCATACACTTAGACAATTCCAATTTACTGTATTAAAACAGATGCAAACAGGGTGGCATTGGCTGTTTTGTCAATGAAACTTTTGATATATGTTTGGACAAAGTTAAGCTTTGTTGAATGTTACAGCAAGTAATTTAGATAAAATCAAGGAAGAATGCTCAGAATGCAGTTATTGATGGGAGTGTAGAAGACATAGGGTTTGTTTCATGTGAACACTACAATAAAAACACAGGGAGGCACAGGAAGAGTCTGGTAAATAACAAGTGATTTAATGTTACCTTCACGTGCATAGTTACAAATTAAATCTAATTAATTGCATTGCAAACAAGTAATGAGATATTTAAATATCTTCAACAAGATTTTTCATAAGCCCCCCAAAAAATGGTATAAATATAAAATATCGAGCAAAGTGTTAATATACATAAATAAGATAACACCAAGTCATCATATGAAGGTGTTTTGTTCTTCTTCATAGTTAGCACCAACTTACAGAGTTCAGTTGTTCCATCATGATCTTTTCCGATGACACCCTTGCTTACTCCTGTGAAAAGTCTCATTGCCTCTTGAGCTGGTTGCACGGGTGAAAGATCAAGGTTCATTTCTCCATCAATATCTAATCCTTTGTCATCCTCTTCACTGGCTGATGTGGCAATATACCTAGCTATTAACAATTTCGTCTCGGCAGAAATAAAGTAGCGATTGTAGTTGTGGCACATCTGGCTGGTCAACTTCAATAACTTGGTTAAATTTGCTTTGAATTCCTTTCTCTATAATTAAAGAAAAATGAGTTCATAGTAATTCAATCATTCTTAATCCTTGTTTGGCTTTAAGTATGGAATTTCTCTTGAAATACTTCCCTGATGCAAACTGGATGTAGTCTTCAGTGTAACAGTGCTTAAACCAATGGCATGACTTGTATTGCATATAATAATATCACAGCAAATACTATGCTTTAAATGTCTTTTTCTTTTATACTGACATGTTACATCCTGTTTTCTTGGGATTACATCTATCTTTATGTTGTTATTTTACTCGGAAGCTGGTCACTTCGCCCAACAAGCATTTCGCCCAACTGCCATTTCGCCCAACCTTACCATTTCGCCCAACCAGCCTGGTCATTTCGCCCAACCAGCCTGGTCATTTCGCCCAACCAGCCTGGTCATTTCGCCCAATCTTGATTACATATTATTCTTCAATAAGGAAACGTTCAGGATACGAACCGAATATTAAGGAAACTTGAGGATGGATCAGTGTTTTAGGGGTTAGGTTTGATAGGAAACGTTCGGGAATTGTTAACGTTACTGGATACGAACCGAATATTAAGGAAAGTTGAAGTCGTGGTTACATAGATACAGTGGTTACATTGATTAAATATAATACTTCAATATTACGGAGGGGTTTTATATTTTATTTTATTTTTCAATTTAATAAGGAAACGTTCGGGAATTGTTAGTTGGTAGGATGGATCAGTGTTTTAGGGGTTAGGTTTGATAGGTTTTTATGGAGACCGATTCCCCTTTGATGACAACTATACAGTTCCTCAAACATGCAAACAGCTCTTCTTAGGGCCACTCAATGCTCCAGAAAGAGACAACTATACAGTTCCTCAAACATGCAAACGGCTCAGTGCCTAACTTTTGTCAGACTCCGATCGATATCGAACGGACATCATTTTATTTACCTACCAATAATATAACCCAAAATAAATCAAATTGAACTAGTGAAATAGAAAAGGTGATATTATTCCACACCTATTCCCTTTTGTTTGTATAACAAAATAACTTCCATTGTATGCGTAATGGCCTAAAGTAGTGTAATCCTCCCATTATACCCTAAATAACTGCTCAGACTCCGATCGATATCGAACGGACATCACTTTATTTACCTACCACGAAGTAATATAACCCAAAATAAATCATATTGAACTAGTGAAATAGAAAAAAGTAATATTATTCTGACTGAATATGAGTAAAAAATGGTTGGGCGAAATGACCAACAAGGTTGGGCGAAATGACCATGCTGGTTGGGCGAAATGACCATGCTAGTTGGGCGAAATGGCAGTTGGGCGATATGGTTGTTGGGCGAAGTGACCAGAAAGCATTTTACTCTTCTTTTGCTTCTGTGCTTTCTTGATACTCTTCACTAACAATCCCAAAATCTCCCCACCAGGGACTTGGATTTTACAGATTGTTTTATTGCATTCATAGCAGGGACCATAAACCATCTTGTTTTTATCATTCAGGTTATACCTCTACATGTAGACTGTCTCTGCAGTTGATGGACCTTGTCTGCAAGACTGTCAGCTTATCCAGTAAACAAGATTGTTTTGACTGTATTCAAATCCATAAAACTAAAGCAATCACAAATTGGCAGACAAATGACAATGAAACTGATATTAAATGGCAAGATAAAGTGGCTGGAATTTTTGTGTGGCACTATTTCTTTCAGCTATAACTTGGTATACAAGAATCTGGGCTGCAATTGTTATAACTGTTGAGGATAATAACCACAAGTAATTACCATCCATTATTGATCAATAACTGTTGAGGATAATAACCACAAGTAATTACCATCCATTATTAATTGTTATAACTGTTGAGGATAATGACCACAAGTAATTACCATCCATTATTGTTCAATAACGGATAGGATAATAACCACAAGTAATTACCATCCATTATTGTTCAATAACGGATAGGATAATAACCACAAGTAATTACCATCCATTATTAATTGTTATAACTGTTGAGGATAATAACCACAAGTAATTACCATCCATTATTGTTCAATAACTGTTGAGGATAATAACCACAAGTAATTACCATCCATTATTAATTGTTATAACTGTTGAGGATAATAACCACAAGTAATTACCATCCATTATTGTTCAATAACGGATAGGATAATAACCACAAGTAATTACCATCCATTATTAATTGTTATAACTGTTGAGGATAATGACCACAAGTAATTACCATCCATTATTGTTCAATAACGGATAGGATAATAACCAAAAGTAATTACCATCCATTATTAATTGTTATAACTGTTGAGGATAATAACCACAAGTAATTACCATCCATTATTAATTGTTATAACTGTTGAGGATAATGACCACAAGTAATTACCATCCATTATTGTTCAATAACTGTTGAGGATAATAACCACAAGTAATTACCATCCATTATTGTTCAATAACGGATAGGATAATAACCACAAGTAATTACCATCCATTATTAATTGTTATAACTGTTGAGGATAATAACCACAAGTAATTACCATCCATTATTAATTGTTATAACTGTTGAGGATAATAACCACAAGTAATTACCATCCATTATTGTTCAATAACAGATAGGATAATAACCACAAGTAATTACCATCCATTATTGTTCAATAACGGATAGTTTCCTTCATTAGTATCGACAAATCCCTAGAAACACATCAATTTTGGAGGGCATAGAGACTGTCTGTTGTTGCTAGGCAACATGGTGCAGTGTTACTGCAATAATGGACTTGGCTGCGTCTCGTTCGTTATTCCCCAAATTTAGTGTCTCAACTTTTAATTCACCAATAACAGGCAGCCTGAAGCAATTAACTCCTTAAATACTGTATGAAATGCAATCATCTGCTATAAATACCCTAAACCAAAGGAATTAATCATAAAATAATGTACTTACATTGTCTTGAACTAGATACAGAAATATTTGAGCTTTGAATAGACAGCACTGCAGATATAACTGGTCATCAGAATTGTTGGTGACATGTTGCTTACACTTGTAAAGAATGACAGAAGCTTCATCTAACATTCCTAGAGTACTCATCACACCACTCAGAGAACAGTGAGCAAGGACAGCTACCTGCCAATCTTCAATCAACTCTGATAAATGTGCAGTCAATGTAAGAGCTCTCACTTGCAGTAGAGGCTGTGTGAAGAATTTAAGAAAAACAACTGTCAACTGGGAGCACATTAACATAAACATTATTTATTGGACAAACATATTCAGTTAAGAATACCTGGCAGTAATGAGAAGCATACTCTTTTTGTTCACCTTTCAGGTAGCAATAAAACCTTCAGAGATATTGAATATGACAGTAAAACATGTAGAGGTAACATGATACTGTTGGATGATTATCTCCTTGTGGTTGGGCTCAAAAACCTCCAATGTTGACTTGCTCTAAACCGTACAAGTCACAGGGAAAGAATGACCAGGTCAAGGCACCAGATCTGGCCAGATGGAGCTGGCTAGACCGGCTGCCCTTGGCAGGCCAACGGTATAGTTGGTGGTATATTCTTTTTTGTGAGTTGAGCACTGATGGCACAGGAAAATGCATAGGTGTCCAGAAGGTAAGGAGTTCCCGATGTAAGTGATAAAATATTTTTGGATAGCTTGTTGCAAAGTATCAGCCTATCAAATCATTGAAAATATCTACAAACTATTTGGCTACTAGTCTCTGTAACATGACTGTAGTTAATGCTGCATTTAGCCCTGTAATACTTAAATGATTGATAATGCATTATTACCACTCATGCAAGCACCTAATGCTGAAACACTTTATTAATATGGAACTGGTCTACAAAAATCATTTCAGGATCATGCAAGTACAGTAGACCTAGGAATGACACATTTTGGCCATCTTTTTCAAGCTTTTCTACTGTGAATTATTTTAAAACATTTATACATCTGACTAATTCAAAGGGAACTTTGGCCGCCTGCCAATAAAAATCATCTCGGAAGCTTGGACTAACTATACAAATTAACCTCAATTAACAAACACTTCACACTAGCAGTTTTTTATTGCAGGGCCCTAGCATAATTAAGTTATCAAATACTGTCTAGCCTCTTAATATAAATATGTAGTTTTGTGATTCACATTCTCTTTTTTTTCAGGTTTAGAATGCATGGAATGGCTTAAATCCCAGGTTCAGAAACCAGTTTAGTTACAAGACTGGTGGAATGGCTTAAATCCCAGAAACCAGTTTAGTTACAAGACTGGTGGAATGGCTTAAATCCCAGGTTCAGAAACCAGTTTAGTTACAAGACTGGTGGAATGGCTTAAATCCCAGGTTCAGAAACCAGTTTAGTTACAAGACTGGTTAATCATGCAGCCCTTTTTAGTCGTGCAGCCCTGTTAAGTAGTACTGCCTTATATTGCCCTGTACTGCAAGTGACAAAGATCTAGCATCTGAAATCTAGCATCAAGCAACAGCTGGCAAGGCAGATAGCAAAGACAAGTTCATGTCACTGACCAACAGGGAGTCAAGATTACCATGACATTCCAACTACCAAAGGCTTAAACAGAACACTATCAAATATTTACCAGCTTTTGTAGACCAAAGATTTCAGAAATTTTGCTCAGGCAGGAAAGACTCTCCCCTGGATTTTTCAAGGCCAAATTTCTGGAATCAGCAAATACAGACTCCCAAAGTTGCAGAGCAATCTGGAGGGGATGCAGGTGGTTCCAGCTGGTACTAATGCCCGGTGATTCTCTTTCAACAACATTTTGGTTTAGACTCAAATTTTCCTGCAATAAATGATGGATCATATTTGATGTAATGTAGATACTGTGAGTAATGATACATGGCTTTCATATCTTTAAAACATGTGAGCTAACGACATGCCTAGATTGAAAGTAGCTGGTTGCTTTTCATAGTCACATTGCATCTGCTGTGAGATTCATTCCAGTTATTACAAGTACATTGCTCTGCAACATTATATTGCAAATTGGTGGTATATTACTTGGCACTTACTTTTTTCTTTTTTTCTCATGATGAAACTAAAGAAAATTGAAAATCTTCTTCATGGTAAATTTTTCTCTTTTACTTCATGTTAAGCAAAATTCATCATATAGTGTACAATCAGAAAAGCGTTTTCTCTGTTAAATACGACAGCTTAAGTAATAACATAGTACAATAAAATGCCTACAACCAGTTTACAAAAAACAGAAATATTTGATGTTACACTAATCCATTTATGAGAGTAGTTCAATGATCCATTCTTGGTGAATTCTTTAAGATTTCTTAAGTACATTCTGTCACTATGTGTAACATACCTCAAAGTAGCATACATAGGTCCAAAAGTTGGCTTGAGCTAAAATATCTTGTAGCTGTTTCATTTTGTCACAATTTGTTGAATCCATTTGTTCCAGTTCATCCTGAATTAATGCTATGGATGTATCCAAGCATTCTAACGGTGTGCTGAGGAGTAAAAAATACAAACATCTTCAAAAATCTTCAAAAAATGTTTACAGGATACATGCAGACTGTCCAACACACCACTAGTAGAAGAAATGCAGGTATTCAAAGCGTCTCAAAGAATGGCAAAGCATTGAGATGCATACTAAACCGGTGTAACATCAACTCCAAAGGATAGATGGCAACTTCTAAACAAAAAAACATTGGTCCTTTCTCTCAGAACATCAGGGTAATATTTTACAGTCTATATACAAGATCTGACAATTCATCTGCTGGATACCAAAAGAGTATTGGAATGCTTGTGTATCCATTACACTGCTTCTTTTATGAACTTCTTGTATAAATTTGTATAGTAATTGCACTTCAACGTAACATGTGATAAAGCGTATGCAAGGGCTATGACTTCATTTTCAACAACACATGCGCAAATCCACAAAACCTGATCCAACATTTATCCTGGACTAGGCTCTTTGCAAACAATCATCTCTACGCTTTTACGCTTTTTACGCAATGTGGATTAAAAAATCAAACTTCAAATGTCTACTTTTGACGATTCACAGTAGTTTACACACAAACGTTACACCAAAAAATTTACTGAAGCACGTGGTCAATTGGACCGCAAAAACATTTGCAACAGAAACTACTGTGGTATGAATGCACATTTCACATTAGCAGCTATCAATGCAGAGAGCAGAAACATACTGTGAGATGTAATATCCTTTTCAGGATCAGAGATGTTAGCTTCCCACAAAATTCATACATTTTCTTAACTCATAACATTTTCTGATCAAAACAATGATTCAAATATTACGTCTCAGAAACAATTCAAGTGCATCTTCGTACCAGGAGTGATTGTTGTCAAAAGTTACTAGGACGGTATGCGGCAAGGCCTAACGTTATGACATTTGAGTGCACACATATAATAGCCTATACAACAAACTTTGTTATCTCTACACAGGGGAAAGTAACGTTGCAAGTAATTGTTGTTAAACAACTTCGTGTTCATGGGGCTGGCACTACAGATGCAAGAATGTTCCAGACAATGGATAGGGACTATTAGCCAATCAAATCACTGGAATTTAGGAAAAGCATCATTGTCTATTTTTAGCATGAAAATCTCTGTAATGGAGTGTTGTAAACCCTGCACCTTGTGGTTGATTGTTATGATATATTTATTTTCAAACGAATTCAATTATCTGTAGTATTGGGAGAAATTTTGGTTCTTGTCAGAAGAAGTTGTGGGTTTTTGAAAGAAATAATGAAAGATGTTCATTCAAAATGTGTTTTGTTATGTTTTCCATTGACCCAGTTGTCAGGGTGTACTTGGGTTTTGTTTCTCCAAAAGGGCATGGCGGCAATCTGAGAAAAAAGGGCAAGGCATTTTTGGCTGTAAAAACGTCAGATTTCCTATAGGCACCAAGCCCAGTTGGAAGGGCACTGTTGGCCATGGCCGTCGTGGCCGCCGTGAAAATTGAGGCCTGCATTACTTCAAAATTACTTCAAAATTACTTCAAAATCACTTTAAAGTTCCACTATTTTTCACCACCTTGACACTTTCTTGATTTTGACATCCTACTATCTTTCAATTACAGAAGCCTATAGACTCTATCCCATAGAACGGCAAATCAAAAAATTATGCTATAAAAGCATAGTCTTGTTGAGTTAGGTCAACTTAAAAGTGTCAAAATATTCAATTTTGGTATTTTTCCTGTTTTGCTGTTCCACATGTTTTTGAGCCTGGGTATTGTACTAAAGGTTATACATGTACCATGAAAGGACGGAGGTGAAGGAAAATGTTAATTACTTGTCTGACTCCAATCTTCCTGTTCTAAGTAGATGGGAGAGTTTGATGAGGATGAGAGCCCTCTCTGCCAGATATTCATCTCCTTGAAATATATCCAGCAGGTCACATACAACAGCATATTCCTCCTGGAGAGTGTCATGCCTATCAAAAGTGAAACAATTGGTAAAGGTGCTGTTAACATTGCAGTCGTGCAAAAATTTACATCATTATTTCCAGATGCTGAAACTGATTAAATATCAAAGAGCAGAAGACAGTATAGTCTTAAGGATGTAAAACTAAGCACTAATACACACTGTACTGATGTACACATTGTACATGTATGTACTGTACACACTGTACATGTATATACCGCTTGGCATTCATTTTATAGTACTTTAAATCTTTTAATTAAATGAATTAAGACCAGAAGCAGACAAGTACATTTCAAATAGTATTTGTTTAAATATAACATTGAAATCTGCAAAGTATTGAATTGAATGACCTTGAAGTACAATACCCAGGCTCAAAACATGTGGAACATCAAAACAGGCCAAAACGTTTTTTTTGTAAAAATCCCACAAACAATTAAACAATTAAAGTTTTACCAAAGCAACAAACTAGTTTCACACAATAAAGTCATATTGTGTTTGTTTTTTACATGAAAAGTCTAAGCATATCTCACATATTGTCATGTAGATAGAATTCAGTACAATTGATTTGATTTATTCATTCTTTTTTAATGGGTAAAAGTTATTAAATCAAGCTCTTCAAGCTAAGTTACATAGTTCAATGCAACTAATTTTGATAGCCATCTGTGTGCAAAGTCAATTGTCGAGTATATATAACAGATTTGACTGGAGTCAAAGCCAGGTTAAGACCTTGAGTAAATAGCTCAAAGTAAATCACTGGTTATGTATGAATGTACAAATTCAACCAACAATGAGAGCCTCAGTAATAAGAAGCTTCTTTCTAAATAAAATGAAATACTCTGACTCACTTTTGCTGTTCATATAGTGTCAATTCCTCTTCTAACAAGTTTGACATCTGAGTCGTAAAATCATAAAGAACGTTGCTATCAAGCTCTTTCACCACATCAAGGATAGTTCTACCAAGATGAATAAATTAAAAATTAATGTGAAACAAAAACCTGAATTCAAATTCATTCGGTATGTATGTACAATGTTTTTAATAAATTTAGAGACATGTTAATCTTGCAGTAATAATGAAAGGAAATTCCAGAAACTGGTATCTGCTGTGCATGTCTTAACTATAAAAATATTGAAATATCATCAGTAACTATATATTGCAATAGTTGCATTAATCACTAATATGCATTATTTCTTCTCAGCTAAAAGGCAAATTTAGCTATATTAGCTTTACTAGTTTGCAACAATAAACTACTCTTTTTCTCTCAATTGTTAAATGTAAATTAGGCTAAGCCTCTGACCATCAACATGGTAATACTACAGATGTAACATTGTATAACAGACTCCTCCTTTAAACATCTGTTGTAACTAATGTTACACAGGTTTGGCTTACGTAAAAACCAGTGTTTTGAATCAGAAAGTCTTTGCAGCCTTGTGTTAAATGTGATGAGAGGAACTTAATAATACTAAGAAAAGATTGCTTTCTCTGTCAGTTTTTAAAGAAATTTACACTTAACTCAACAGTTTGGTAAACAGCTCATCATGCCCTTTAAAGCCTACATAACCATTACACCTGTAATGCCTAGCTTATTATTACAAACAGGTGTAGTAGTGCAATAGTAACTGTGAACTTAAGCAAGTTCAAATATGACACAGTATCTCACCAACAATATATCTCAGTATATTAAAATACCTATTAAAATCATAACGTTAAATTGCAACATTTACCTATACGACAGGCTAATCAGTTGTCAATAGTTTATACAGTGCAAGTAAAGTAACAGTGATCCCAAAGGGCCAGTGTACAAATGAGTATGGGATGCTAAAATATTATCGGACAGCTGCTTGCGGTCATCAGCCAATCAAATCATTGGAAAATATCTACTCACTATTTGAGAACAAATCTGTGTAACATGACTGTTAGCAATGTATTTAGCTCTGTAAAACTGTAATGATTGCTAATATTTATTTATGGCTCATCTTAGCAGCTACTGTTGAAATAGTTTGTTAAGATAGAACATGTAGGCCTAGGAATGGCCACCTTTGGCTTTCACCAAGTCTTTCTTGTGAAAATGTTATGAAACCCCTTGTCCGTCAGACAACCTGCTCGAAACTCAGACACATGTTAAAACTTAACCTCAATGGATCGCTATACATAATTAAGCATCTTTTTATGAATAGCATCTAGCCTGTTAATTAAATATTTGTTCATGTATGAACATACTTGTACAAATCTTGCAATATGTACACTGCAAAATTCACTGTTTTCACAGGCAGCTTTTCATAATCTGTTTCTCCCAGTTTTGGTTTTTAGATTTGTATTGCAACTGGTTAAAACCGTGGTTCAAAAACTGGTTAATCATGCAGCTTTGGTGGTGGCAACACTAAATTACGTGTCTTGGTTCAAGCTTGTGGTTTGCATGATGAGAAACGAACCCTTTTTGAACAGTTCTTAAACCAGTTTTGTTGAAAAGTTTGAACATCAACCACTGAATATTGCACACAGATCCCTTCTGTCAAAATACTATTAAAGGAATTGTCTAGTGGAAGATTTTGATACATTGTCCTTGTAGTTATTAATTCTCTCTTTCTAACCATGTAAAAATTGTCCCCATTCGACGTTTTCTTCTTGTAGAAATCTGGTTTTCAAATTCACCAGTTTCTCACCAAAAGTACCGTTTGTTCGAATGCATCAATATGGTGATTGACGTAGCGCAGGCAAATAGGCAAAACAGACGACTTGAAGTTAGCACTCCCATTTCCGCAGCAAATACACTCTCACGTGTACACGCACAGGTGATTGCCTATTACATTATAACGTACAAATCGCGAACGTTACAGCCTACCATGCCCAGTTGGTATACGTATAGCCTTGCACATAATATACTCTCACCCTCAAACCACAGTTCATAAACTGTTCTTCGAAATCGCTGAAATGAAGTTCACGGATCAAATTAACAGTAAAAGGAAACTTGAAAGGTATTCCGAACACCGAAAGATGAAACTTGGCTGAATCGATGTCAGAGCAGAATGTAGTACTGAGAAGCTTACGCTTTGCAGAACTGTCCGATTGTAAATGTTAGAGTAGCCTACATGCGAACATTCTTTGCGTTGGAGCTGGATAGCGCGATGTATAAACAACGAAGAGTCTGCTGTTAAAACTTATCTTGTGTTACACAAAGACCACGAAACCACCGAACTACTACATATATGGGGGCTTAAGGAGTTTTGAAAACATACCTAATTTATAAGAAATATCACCGAAAATTAAGGAAGAAATTAATCTGTATACAAACGCGGTTTTTGTTGTGATTACTGTAGGTACTGTACGGAGCGTGGGTTATATCGCAATCTGCATTAGCGTAGATGATGTCACGTTCTGTACTGTTCAAATCATATTGGAAATGTCCATCCCTAACAATTAAAAAAAAACATTAGCGTTCTCATACTTTGACAACATATTTGGAAAATTATTTATCATTTTTTAAGGTAACTTCTTTGGGCCACCAGACAATCCTTTTAAATGTTTTATCGGATTATTTGTGTTCGATTACGGTATTTATTGATTATATTAACACAGGTCTGATATTGAGGAAGCAAGTATCTTAGTGAACCTTGAGTATTAAACTTGCAGTAGCCGCTTAATTCTGCAAACCACAACATAGAATCTAAGGATATTCTGTGCATAAACTGCAATTTTAGTGCCTGCATTCAGCATTGCTACGAACGTAGGATTCTGCGTCCTGGACGCAATGTTTTAGCCAAGGACACAAATCTTCAAATGGCTTGCGTCCAGTGGACGCAAACTTTTTTATTACAGAACAAACCCCAAGTACACACACTCACAACTAGGCCTATGCAAAACATTAAAAAAAAATACATTTTTGAATTAACATCTTTCTTTCTCTTTTCAAAAAACCACTTCTCCTGAAAAGTGCCAAAATTTCTTCCAATCTTAACGATGATTGAATTTCTTTGAAAACAAATAAATCATCACAATCAACTGCAAGGTAGAGGGTTATTTCGATCATCAATATTTTCATGCTAAAAATTGTCAGATGCTTGTCCAAATTTCCAGTGATTTGATTGGCTAATAGTCCCAGACATTGTTGCATCTGTAGTGCTCAATGAACACAAAGTTTGTGGTATAGGCTATCATATGTGTGCACTCAAATATCATAACGTTAGGCTTTGTTGCCTTATACAGTTAGGTACGTTTTGATTAGTGTTTGCTCGGGTTATCCGGGTACCCGCCCGACGCGATACTACCCAGTTCCTAATTTAATACCCGAATACTACGCAAAGTGTGTTTCTTTTTTGGCAAACCGATGGTTAGGCAGATATCCCATTGACTTAGTGTGGTGTTAGGCTACCATTTGGTCGAAGATAACAGCAATAACGAAAGTATTCCATGGATTTCTTATAACTGCGTCACAATTTCAGCTAATAAACAGATGGCTAGGCTAGATTACCCCATTGACTAAGTGTGGTATTAGGCAACCATGTTGTCGAACGTAACAACAATAATGAAAGTATTCCATGGATATCTTATAACTTTGTCACAATTTCAGCGAATTAGCAGATGGTTAGGCTTTGCTAGATTTCTCATTGACTTAGTGTGGTGTTAGGCTACCATCTGGAAGAAATTGAAAGAATTCTCACAATTATTATTTATTCATTCGTTTATTTCATAGAAGGAAAGGGCTGACAAGGAATTTTACGAGATGTTAATGGATTATAGACGGGATAACTAAAAAATAATAATCGCAAGTGGCTTTTTACTAATGGTTTATTCTAAATGCGATCAAATTGCGTGAATCGCGCGGCTAATGCGAACCCTGGGCCTGCATAATAGATAGTAGTAGTAACAACTGTTTAAGAGCTAAATTGGATAGTTATATGGTCTGATCCAATAGAGGTGGAGAGCAAGCATAAGCAGCGGCGGGAGTGCGATGTTAGTAGTGATGTTAATTATATGAAGTTAATGAAAGAAACAATTTAGCAAATAGGAATTATTGAGGAAGATTTTATACCTTATCTTACACCTATGTATTTGAACATGAAACCATTGTCAGTAGAGAATATAATTCATTTATTATAGCATCCAATATGTAATTTCTTGAAAATCGTGATACACGAGGGTAAATAAATTTTTCAGGGTACCCGGATACCCGACGGGTAACGGCTCTCGGGTACCCGGATCCCCTATTTTTGGACCCGTGTAAACACTAATTTTGATAAACATGTTCAAGATGCGCTTGAATTTTTTCTGAGCCTATCACGTAATATTTGAATCAAGGTTTTGATCAGAAAATGTTGTGAGTTAGGACAATCGATGAATTTTGTGGGAAGCTAACATCTCTGATACTGAAAAGGATATTCTAGCTCACAGTATGTTATGTTTGTTCTCTCCATATTGAGAGTTGCTAATTTAAAATTTGCATTCATACCATGCCACAGTAGTTCCTTTCTTGAAAACTTTTTCGCGGTACTTTTGACCACATGGTTCAGTCAATTTTTGTGTGGGCAACGTTTGTGTGTAAACTACTGTACTTCATGCAATGTCAAAAGTAGCCATTGAAGTTTTATTCGTTAATGGACGTTGCATAAAAAGTTACATAAGCCTACTGTAATTTTTGTGGAGCTAGTTGTTTGCAAACACTGCAAAGAGCACAGTGTAAATGTTGGTCAGGTTTTCATGATTTGCGCATGTGTAGTTGACACTCCCAAGTTCAAACAGGCCTATCTATATGCCATTTGCAGTAGTGAACTGTGTGGAATTTAGTGTGAGATAAGCACACTGTAGGTGGGAGGATTTTTGAAGGGTTGGAATCACTGCAAGGTCAAAGAATGGAGCTACTACAAAGTTGGGAGTAGGGAAGTACAAGGGCGGGTGAAAGCGGGCTGGGCGATGAAAATTGGTTGAAAGGGCAGGGCAGGCAAAAGGAGGGGCAGGGCAGGCAAAAAGGGGGGCAGGACGTACCGCCCCTGTAAAACAGCAAGGCTAGAGCCCTATATATTGTGTAAAACATTCACAAAGTATAGGTGGTGATGCTATCGCAACTACACTAGTAAAGTAGGTCATATTATAAACGCGATATGTGTTCGATCGGGACACAAGCTTTTTTTTACGGGACGCAAACTATTTTTCTCTAATAACATTACTGTGCATTGTTAAAACCACATCCTGGAGAAGCCTTGTTACAGTAAGATATCCTTCTGGGCAAGTCCTTATCACATACCTGCTCCGTAGTTCCTCATATTCTTCCTTCTTTGCCAGGTCTCGTTTTACTTTCCACCAAAACTCTAGCCATTTTGATGTTTGGATCCCTAGCTGTTGATCCTTTATGCTGTACATAAGGACAGTAGCTATAGTCAGCAAGGCACTGTCTGGACTGTTCTGTCGTCGCTGACAATCCAATTGTAGTTCAAATTTGTTCCACAAGTTAACCTGTTGATACCAGCAGCACTGATCATGTTAAATATCTGCTCTGCCACCATTAATAAACACTGACAGGTCTATTCCATTCATTACCTGCAATGATCGTCTTGTTCTATTGCTTTAATGTTGTCTCTAGTAGTCTCTACTCAAAACCAGGGCAAATTTGAAGGGATTTTCCCAGTCATATTCTGGATAACCTGTTCCTAAAATCAGCTTGTCCAGATGGAACATTTGGTTGTATGAGAAAGGCCCATATGTGTCCGCAGCACATATACCATCAGACAGCACACTCGCATTTGTGTTTCTTACTTTTTTTTAATGCCAGACATTACCTAACTGTGTCAAAATGTTAAGAAATAAGAAAGATTCAGGCCCTGTTGATGAAAGATCACCAGGAGCATACTCAGTTGTGCGAGATTGTACTAAAGGCTTAGACTGCCCTACCAGTGATGACCTGACATCTTCTCTTTAGTCTGTGTTCCTTCAGCAAGTGCCTTTCATTCAATCCCTTCCAGGCACCCACCTCCCAAAGTGGACATCGTGGCAGTCCAAGTAATCATAGTCAATAAGGGACTACAACTTAAAACATTACAATAATTACAGCCACTCCGTACAAACAAGCTTGACATGTTCAGAAATTTCAAACTGAATATGAGTACTAACTCTTAGCAAGTTTCCATCAACATTTTTCTTCATTAAAAATGTTCCCAAAGAGATTGTACAACCTGAGGGCATTTACAGGAACACAATCAGTCAGTTTTCTTTACTGCAAATTCCAAAAAATTCATTGCAGCCACTGACAGACTTTCCATTACATGTTTTGTGCCTAGACACAATGTCCTAATGTTATGATTTGTGGGTATTATCATATGATAGGCTGATCAGTTGCATAAACACAGTTAAAATAACTTTTAACTGTGATTGATGCTCCTGCAAAGAGTTCTGTACAATCAGTAACAAGTATGCTAAGAAACTGTCAGAAAGTTTGTTGTTGAGTACATGCCATTGAAATCACAGGAATGCATAGATTGACTGTGTACTTGTACTGTGTAATTTGACAATAGTTTGTAATGTATTCAGGCATGTGCAAACTCAATGAGTGCTGCTGCATTATTACCACTGTTTCACTTTGCTGCTTTGTAAAACATACTGTACATGTCATTGATTTAATACTTAGATCATGTTAGTATCTAATGCTGAAATACTTCAGTAATGAAGTTCACATAAATTTAAATGGAAACCCTTACTTTTTGTACTGCCATGGAAACATGATACCTTCTGGCATTCTTTGAAAAGTTTGCCCAGTCTACATTTTCTGAAACTACTTGTCCTTCAGATGACCTCTAAAGGAAATTTCATCCAAAAGATTGGATGGCCAGTAATAATTTACCTTGAGAACCACCACATTTGTCAAGTCTTGTTCAATGTTGTCATGTGTGACAAGAAGTAATTTTTCAGGTTTGGAGCAAAAATTACAGTGCAAGTATTTGTAGCCAAATGCTTGATGGGTTTCATTCCTAAATGGTTACTTGACTAAGTTAAAAGCTAACCTTTGTGATGTATGTAACAATGTTTGAAATATATCTTTGCCAATCACCCAACACTATGACAAGGTTGTGAAAACAAAGAGAGAATGGGAAAACAAAACAGAAAATTTGGCAGTCACTCAGTTTACATCATCAATGTGCATAATTTGCTGATGTTTATTCATAAATTAAACTAGAATTGAGAATAGACTTGTAAAATGGACAATGGATATTGATGGGCGTGCAGCTATTTTCATGATTTCTAATGCATTTTAGAGTGCTTAAGACATTGTTGTTCATAGGTGTCTGTAGACCTTTAATAAGTGTAAAAACAAAATGTATACAATGCTAGAGTCTACTATATACAGTAATGTCCGATGGATAGGCCCATACTAAACTGAGTATTTTCAGTCCCCCTTAAAGAGGCTGGGTATGAAGAAGATTTACCTCAGATCAAGATGTTTTTCACCACATGTTACACACAACCAAACAACAAAGATAAATATTAAATAAAAAGCAACTACCTTTTCAGTTTTGTTTAGAAGCAGAGATTCCCCCTGTATGCACCACTGGAGAAGGTGATTATTTGACATGACCACTAGAGTCTCAGCAGAATCATAGATCTGTTTCTGGTATAGAACCAAGCCCAAATTGTATGACACATTACCTATATGAAAGGAAAAACAAACAACACAATGGTTAGTAACGTCTGAAATGAAAGTAGCTGCCTGCATTAATGTTTCGAAACGAGTAAAATCAACTGTATTACTGCTAATTACAAAGAGTATTGGACTGAGGTTATTAAATCTGGTGTGAAGTTAAACATTATGTTGCTGATATAACAAATACACCCTATCTCACTGAAACATTGGTTCCTGTCAAACCTCATGCTATAAATACAAAGGATAATTGTAAGCAATAGCAGTGACAGAATTACCTTAATAATGACTTGGTTTGAACCTGATGCTTTACAGAGAATGTATCATTTTATTTAACATTATTACCTAACCATCTGTGTTCATCAACAGATAATGCCCCGCCACAACCCTCTGAAACACCACTGACGATCTCATCCATCCTATGGACCACCCAACTAGCATCACTGACCAGATCAGTGTCCACTGAATTGGTTAGTTCTCTAAGCTGTTGAAGATGTATTGAAGACATCAAGTTGAGAGAAGACAGTAATCTGCTTAAGGTTCTTTGATAAACCTGGCTGACAGATTTGCCATTGAGACCCTTATCCTCTTCATCGCAGGCAACATAGTATTGCTTCATGTGGGTCAGTATGTCAATGTAAAGGTGAAGGGTACTGAGAACTGTACTAGCTGGTTGTGATAAGTATTCACTAGGTTTTGAGAAGTTCTCCTGCTGCTTGCGAAATAATTCCAAACCCTCTGCGAGACAGCTCAAAGGGGCAATCCTGTATTGGCCCTTCTCCATTGCTTTCTTCACACTTTGAGAATCCTTAGCAAAAGCATTTAGCAATGAACACTTTGGAACTTGGATCTTTTTGCCTTTCTTCTTTGTACCTGAAGTGGAATGTCTTTCATCTGTCTTGGAACCTTCAAGTAGTGTCCTCATTAGAGAAACCACTGTTCTCAAGTATGTTAAGCTAGTCAATACATCAGAGCTCCATTTATTATTCTGAAGTATACCAGACAGTAATTCAAATGAGTCAATAATGCTAACATGATTCTTGCCCAAAATACAACACTTGGTAAATTGCACAGTTACTTCAATAACAGGACATATTAGTCTATCAAAGTCATCTTCTTCGGTACAGCATTTTATTCTGGATTTAAACTCAGAACTGAGCAGGTCAGACATCACATTTTCGAAGAAGCTACACAAGGTTTTATGTCTACCAGGATCTTTGTGAACGTGTTGCTCGAAATCTATACTCGTCCTGACAAATGCCTCAACAATCCACTTTCTGTCATGATTAGTGAGTAAAAGTATAGATAGGGCCAGCTGTCTAGCATTGAGAACCAACTCATGCTTGCTTATTGAGAGTTTTGACGACTTTTGAAGGCTGATACATGACTTCCATAATTGGTTGTGTGCCTGCTTGCAGATGCTGTTAAACTCATTGTCCCTATTTTCTACAACAGTCAAGTGCAATTCACTTTTAAGGTACTCAGCAAATGTAAGTGCATCAGCAAAGAAATTGGTCTTGAGGAGGTGTGAGGTAATGTGGTATAGAAGTTTTTCCAAAGCCAACTGCACAGGATGATGGTGTAACTTTGTCTTCTGTAAACAGTGGAAGGCCTCTTTTGCGATCAGGACAAGGTTGCCGACATTTAATGCATTGATTTTTCCCTCACTCAAGAGCTGTACACATCCACGAAGAATCTTCATGCAAAGCAATCCATACTCTTTCAAGTTGCTAGATTTCTGTGACGTTTTCCCTTTTGGTGAAAGAACCAGGACCAAATGACACTGAAAACAAAATAGACAAGTAGAAAGTCCATAGAGTTGCATATCTCATCACAAAATTTGGGTACATGATCAGTATGGGGTCATCATTCTGTAGAAGTACATGAGCATTGTATGTTATTGACCTTATTTTCTTTGATATTTAATGTAAATATGCTTTAAACATTCATTCAAACAATTCATTTAGTCACTACTTCCTGTATGGTATGACACTTTCAGATATTTGGGCATTTTGGCAAGTGCACAATAACCAAAAGAGAACTTTTTTTTTATATGAAGTTAAATTTCTAGATAATTTGATATGCAATCAAAACCAGCCACCAAAAGATCATTTTATGAGCATTGTCAATTTTGGAAAGTGAACAAATTAAGCCAACTTTGTTCTCCATTCCACCATGTGACTTTGGTGTTTTACATAAATGCATTGTAAACTTTCACAGGATGGTATCCTATATGTTTTGTGACTTAGGCTGCCTTAATTGTCATTTTAGTATTGGCGTAATGGCTTCAATGCTGTTTCTAGTTATTCGAACTCTGACCTTGGACCCTGGATGTCATACAGTAAGTCACTAAGGAGACTAACATATCCTATCAAGTCTGACACCCATCATACTTACGGTTATGTATTAGTTTGTAAAACGGTTCCTCACAAATAAGACCTTTGATCATGTGACCTCTTCATTTTACAATTTAAAATTAATGCACTGTAAATGTGCAGCATCTGATACTCCACATGGGTTTGACAGCTTCAACCACTTTGTTATTAGTTTATTACACAGAATAATGACCAAAATGCTACATTTCTGGTTATTTGACATTTTGACCCTATAACATCATAAGTCACAGAGGTACCACAGCTGATACCAAGGAACACGTCCACCAAGTTTAAAGCCAGTCAGGTTTACAGTTAGGAGTAGTCTGTGAAATGCTTTTTCGCCAAAAAAAAAAAAAAAAAATTAACTATGCTTTGATAACGTGATGTCACCTTTAGCATTTTACATTAAAAAATGCATGATTAACTTTCCAAGTCTGATATCCCACATGAGTTTCAGCCATTTTCTCTTTTTCATATACCCATAATGACCAAATTTATGCTGAATGTTGGTAATTTTGACCTTTTTGACCCTCACTACAAAATTATCCACTCCATGTTATCGCACCACCCTGTGGCAGCCCCCACTCCTCCCCCATCCCCTCCCCTATGAAGTCAGACCAACGCACCGAGTTATAATCCAGTACCTCAAGGAGATGTGAGGTGGGAGGCAATTTTAATACACATTTGATTTGAAAAGGTTGGAAAGACTTAGTTTAGGTTGTGAAGCAACTGTAGTAAATATAACTTATGATTAAGGAGATTTTGGTGAAACAAATATACGTATTACGCAGAATTGGTTTCTTCACAAAATAACTTGTTAGAGCATTTGACCATGGAGCAATTAATGAAATAATTTCGTTAATAGTTCCATGATTTGACAAACTACGTGCATGAAATGGAACGTGTGAGAACCATTTGGCGGTAAACTGTACTTGCAAGTATGATAGAACTAGGCTGAAGTTTTAACTAAATTAGCCCATGGAGCTATTAGCTCCATGATTAGACGGAGCAAAGTGTGGGTAATATTATACAACATGACTGTGGATTCAGTGGGGAATGACTTTAATTTGTCAAGTAGCGGTCTGTGGAAAAGAACTTTGGGGGATTCCTTGCTTTGAAATGGTATTCTCAAATGTAGTGAGAGTAACATCTTAGAACCGCAAAAGCTCTGTGACATTGTGAAAGTAGTGAGATGTAGACCATCCCATCAATTAGTTTAGTATGGATTGTTTTAAACTTTGATTAAACTTTGCTGATCTCTCTGACAGTAGGTAAAGAAAGCTGGGCATGCAAAAATGTTTGTATTTTACTCATGTGTCTCTATAGACCTGCTTCAAGCACGATTTACCAGCTCGGGTTTCTCTTCGACCGCATTGCATCGCAAACACAAACTGCAGATTCCTTGCTAGACAAAAATGCATACATATATTGTTATTACTGTACACAAACAATGTGAAGGGCAGCACTTGAACTCCCTAGTGGAGAAAATAAAAATCAGTTCATCGCACAACCGTTTTCGAACACCTGTGAATCTGTATCCTATTTACACCCAGCTACACTTTATACTGTACCTACCTCTCTCTCTGGAATAATAATTGGCTTAATAGCGTGGATTAGGGGTAGAGCAATTGATCGTATTTTCTTGGGAGGGGGTATTACAATAACATCTATGTTTCAGGAAGATTCTCCATCTGGCGCAAAAAGTTTTTTGTGTTAACAAAAGAATGGTCTGATGGGGGTATGACCATGTATAATGGTAGGAAGTAAATATATAGCCTAAAGTGAGGGAGAAAATTACTGCATGATATGACGCAGTGAAAATACTTTTCTTTTGTGCATTTTGTACTTCAATCGGTAAAAGTGGATTGTCAACCCTATATTTCGTGTAGCTCAATTTTTATGGAAGTCGAGGCTTCGAACGAATGAAAATCCGGTCGTTTAAACGTTTAGATTATAAAACGTAAATGCACAGCCCTAACACACATGCCTTCCAATCCTTTTCCTTGTGTGCCGAAGCACGTGTTACAAAACCGGCAACAGGTGCTGTATTCTGTACTCCATCCCCCACTCCACCCGTACATAGACTGTTCCATATTATCGTGTGCAAATGCAACCCATCTGTGCTTGTGATTGGCTGAATAGGCTTAAATCATTTTTGAAGGTGAAAATGCAAGAAACATATCAGTGTGTCCCTTCGTTGACCTTAGTCTGGTACAGTACAAGCAACAGGTGCAAGGGCTAAGATTGTGCAGAAAGAATGTTTACAATTAACTTGGGGTAGTACACGATAAACAGTAGCAGCGGGAATTTCCTCGAGTTTGTGTGTATTATCTGGGTTGGTGTTTTTATTGGCTATTATTTTTACTGGGTATTCAAGATTTGTTTCGGATATAACTGGTATTTTCGGTATACTGTATTCGTTGACGACAGATTTCAATACCATCGGTATGGGTATGAAGGAAATACCTGGTATATCGATATATGTCTACGCAGCCTACTATGTGGAAAGAGTAAAAGCTGGAAGTTATGGAAAGCATTGTTGAAGGTATTAGGCCTAAGTGGTTTAGTCAGAGTTCTTTTTAATTACAAAAATAAGGTACCCCGCCATATTTCCTACTTTCTTTCATACTAACAGTAACCTTGCTCTACAACTAAGAAAATATGCCGTCAAAGCCTAAATCAGAACAACAGTATCCTCCCTTGAAAACAGTATGTTAGTTTCCTTAACTTATTATTTTCCTCACTTAACGTTTCTTTTCTACCTTAAATCTTTTCCAAGTTATTCCACTTAATACATCTATTCTTTCCACATAGCCTAGCCAATATGACTCCCCAAAAAACGTTACTTTCCTCCCCTTGTACTTCTTTAGGTAATTCCTAATTACACACACCCGTGCCTCCAGTAAGTTATAAGCAGCTTAACTTCCCTCACATTCACACAGGTCAAACCATCCTTCTCGACTTTCTTTGATACTTTCCTATGTTATTTTCATTATCCTGAATTTGGTATCCTAAAATTGAAGACAAACATAGTGTACATGTATGTGGAAAAAAAAGATGTTTTCCGCACAAGAAATTGTTCAGTGGAAAGCACTGTGTGCTGAATAACTGACACCCACAAAAACATGTAGGCATGCAGCAAGTGCTCTTAGGCCTACTTACATTGTGAAGCACCTGATGTGATGGATAGGGGTACCGTTATTCTCCGCACACGTTACTTTCCGCTGAAACAAAACGGTGTTTTCCACACACAAATTTGTCAGCGGAAAGTACCGTTTTTTGGGAGGAGCAGAATGGCTTACTGATATGATTAGGCACATGGAAGGATTTAGGAGGATGGAAAAGAAAGAATTTGACTGTAGCAGGATAAAATGTAGGTCCGAGACTAGATTATTATTAGGATAGCTATAGGCTGTAAGCACTAGCTTAGGCTGTAAGCACAAGTTTAATTTTAGTTAAACAGCGCCACCTTATTTGGTTGTAGTTTTCGATATGGCGTGAAGGTGAAAAAAGGTGAGCTGCCGTGACGATTTGGTCTCGCTAAGTTTCATCCTTTAGGGGGCGGGCGTAGTGGGGGGGGGTGTCTTTTGTGATATTTTCACATTAACTATAACAGAGTATAGAGTGAGAATATAAAGGGCTATATAATATTATGCCTCATACTTCTTTAAGTAATCCCTAATTACAAACACCCCAAGCCTCCTGTAAATTATAAGCAGCTTAACTGTTCTGACATGAACACAGTCTAACCATCCTTATCGAAGTTCTTTGATACTTTCTCATGTTATTTTCATCATCCTGAATTTGGTATCCTAAAATTGAGGAAATATATAGTGTACAGGTAGGTGGGAAAAAAGTTGTTTTCCGCACAAGAATTTTTTCAGCGGAAGTAATGTGCGGAAATTACCGTGTGCGGAGAACAACTGAAACCGATGGATAGTGGGTACTAAAAAACAAAAACATTGTCAACCTCAACTAAGCATTTCTGGCGAGGAACACCATAATTGCAAAGAGAGCAAATAAGTGCACCCAGAAAAGTGAATCATGATTGATTTGGTGTGTTCCCGCACAAGGTGAACTTACAGTCTGTTGCCTAGCCTTACTGGGGATGTCAGTGTCCGCCACAGTAAGTTTAAGCCACAAAAGTTGTATAGACTAGGCAGTTAGCCTATCATTGAAAGTTTAGCCTAGCCACAACTTGGACCAAGTTACTGTGTGTAACGCGGGTTACCTGTACATTCTTCACGAACACTTCATTTATTCTTCCTTCCTGAAGTTCTTCTAAAAGCTTTGCAGGGGTGACGGAACACATAGTGCGAAATAAATTCATACAGCATGACGATTCTGCCTATCTTTAACTTATGATGTTACCAACGTAAACGTTACCGTCGTTACGTTAGTCTTCGAAATATGCGTTTGGTTAGTGGTGAAATTGCACAATTGGAAGTTCTACGTTAGTCTAACGTTAGATACATAACAAAACTGAGCAGCCTAACTATACTAACTCTCATTCTAGTTGTTGTGCTTATAAATTGTACCGCGCCAGCTGATTTTTCTTTTGAAGGATCCTATTGGTTACTGCTCTCGGCAATTTCAGTTTTACGCACTTTGTGGAAGCTATGGACCGCCGTTTGATACCAAAATTTAACCGGGGAAATAGGAATGTATCACAGAATTTTTTTGAATGTATCTAGTCACTTCCATCATTCTTGGCATAATTGCGTCATATATGTTGGAGTTATCGGTCGCGACGATTCCCGACACATGTTTGAGATTGAGAGGAGGCAGGAATCAGACCAATGTACAATGACGTTAAACCCGACCTGCATTAACAGTATTGTGGTCCATAACCTCATCCCGTGTCGGGGCCTGGTCAGCTGAGCCTGTGTGTCCCAATCCAATTTTATTGCTATCAATCAGTCAATCAATCGTAACAATCAGTCTTTACAAAGAGATATGGTTAAATCATTTTGAGATAGGTATTTAATCACAAATAGTAAAACATACATAGGAAACAAAGTTGAATGATTGAGGGGACTACTATGAAATATTATTTATACTTTATAAATATTCAATATTTAGGGTGTTGAGTTTACGAAGAAAGGGTTACTGTGAGAAGAGATGAGCTCTTTGTGATGAAAATCACCGATTGTTCTTTTGGTGGGGGGGGGGGTGGGGGTGCAAAGAACATGAAGTTTCTGCATTCGCGGAGGATGGTTAATTGTTGGCCCAGCAGGATAACAGTGAGATGATGAAGGTAGGTTTGTTGTCACCTAACATGACTTTAAGTAAAAACCTAGAGGACTACCTGGAAGCAACACAAACAGAAATAGGCTGCATGTGTTACTATCCGAAACGCCAAAAGCAACACACACAAAGCGGAGCTTTTTGCACTAAATGCAATTAAAAACGACCGCTCTATTATTGTCAAACCCTTCGATAAAGGTAGAGGCATTGCTATAATGGATCACTCAGACTATCAAGCCGAAATTGAAAGGCAATTAGCTAGTCACCACTACGAAAAGTTAGAAAGTGATCTGACGTTTCAAACTAAAAGTTTAGTCCAGGAAACACTAATAGAAATGTTCTTTGCAAAAGAAATCGATGAAAGCACCTTCGAGTACTTGTCACCATATAGCCAGAAGATACGCACATCGGTCATATATGTGCTACCAAAAATTCATAAAGCACCCCCGGCTAACTCAAAATTTGCCGGCAGACCGATAATAAGAGGAAACGGATCACCGACCGAAAAAATATCGGAATTTGTGGACTATTTCTTGCTTCCTATTGTATTAAAACAAAGCACCTATGTGAAAGACACAAATCACATTCTGAAAATTTTGGAAGCCACCCCGTTACCAAAAACAGTAGTACTTGCTACACTCGATGTCGTCGCCATGTATACCAATACCCCCAAGAGGAGGCATTAGATATATGTCAAGAAGTCTATGAAAAGGCGGGAAAAAGCGAATATGGAATAAATAAAATATCTTCCATATCCATGCGCAAACTAATTGAACTTATTTTAACAAGAAACTGTTTCGAGATCAATAACCAATTCTATCTACAAAAGATCGGTTGCGCCATGGGTAGCCAAGCCTCTCCGGAAATCTGTGATATCGTCATGCATTGACTGGAAAACCAGATTTTACCGACAGATAATAAAATCTTAAAATGGCTCCGCTATAGAGATGACATTCTATTGCTTTACGACGGTTCACCTCAGGAACTTGAACAACTAGTAAACAGGCTGAATGAAATTCACCGCTTCTTAAAGTGTACGGTAGAAATATCACACACCGAGGTAACATACCTAGAATTGAAAATCTTCAAAGGTCCAAGGTTCGAAACCAATGGGTTATTAGACACCAAAGTCTACACCAAACCCACGGAAACCTTCCAATACCTCGACAGAAACTCTGCACACCCACTTGTCACTTTTAAAGGCTTCATAAAAGGGGAAGTTTTACGATACGCACGTCTCTGTAACAATGAGACTGATTTCTTACAGAAAAAGAATGCGTTCACAGAGAAACTGTTACACCGTAACTATAAGAAAGAGGAAATTGCCTCAGCCACGAAAGACATAAAATTCGAAAACCGTGGGCAATACCTCACTACCAAACCTAAACAAAAGGAACCACCACTGGTGTTCAAGCTTACCTATACACCCCATATCAAAACCACGCATTTGAAAAAAGCACTTTTGAAACATTGGCACTTAATCTCGCAACACGCGGAATTATCCAAACTGTTTCCAAAAGAACCGATTCTAGCCTACAAATGGGCCCAAAATCTCAAAGATTTACTTGTTAACTCAAGGTTTCGTACTAACGAAGAATCAGCTGACTCTCAAGGTTCCGACACGAATCTCTTTTAGATGCTCTTATAGCTGCACTATGAGTCCATAAAAACTCGTGCACAGAAAATAGATGCATTTTGAGAACGAGACGCCCAGGCCGAATATAAAATATTCAAAG
>JAIPMN010000062.1:0-32759 GCA_020650975.1 Apostichopus californicus | reverse complement strand
ATACATATATATATATATATATATATATATTTATATACATATACATATATGCTTCTCTACATCTTTGCAATAGTCACTGTAGGGTGGGAGTATGGAATAGCTTTGTATTATGTTTGTTATTGTTTTAAATCAGGTTCATATCTATATGCAATTAAATGAATAGCTGTTTGTCACAAAGAGAAAAATATTCATTCACATTTCAAAATACAATAATTTAAAGTAATTGTATTGTTTATTACTGCCAATTGCCACACTAGACCGATGGTGCATGACAATGAACAATTGACATGTGATTAATTTCGTAAGTCTCTTTTTTGTATCAACTTGATAGTAGATTTTACTATTAGAGGCCTTTGGTTTATCTATTCACCATTATCCCCATTGTTTTTAAGTATTAAAAGTTATAACTCTTTCAATTTCCTACAAATTCTCTGTTTGAGAAGAATGTATATCGCCCTTTTTTATGGTAATATTTTTTTTACATGCTGTGGTTTTATCTATTCACCATTATTCCCATTGTTTTTAATTATTAAAAGTTATTTCTCTTTCAAATTCCTACAAATTCTCTGATTGAGAAGAATATAGCACCCTTTTTCATGGTAATATTTGTTTTTAAATGCTGTTGTTTATCTATTCACCATCATCCCCAATATTTTTATGCTTGCGAGTAAAAAAAAAATTGGTTAGTTTGCCCTTCAAGTTCCCTCTTTGAGAAGATTATTGCACCCATTTAATAAAAACAACTATTTCTTTTCATTTTATCTTTGTATACCTCAAAGTTGGGCCCTAATAACTGCGGGATTGCATTCATTTGAAAATGTAAATTGTACATTTACATTTATAGTACCATAGAAGGAAAAGGTGTCCTACTGTGTCGCTTAAAGTAATACTGCATGTATGAAATTGGATTTGGAAACATCTACATTTTACTTTGCTCTCCTTAATATATATCTATGCTTCACCCTTGCACTGTACCAGACCCTCCCTCCCTCCTCACTCCCGACCATACCATAATAACTTGCCAATTTAGCTGTACAAGAGTGATGTCAAACTTTCCACCATATTTAATCTTCAAATCTCTAATTAATACATTTTTCTGTCGCCCTTTGCTGTTTTTTTCATAAAGAAGTTGACCTAACAACATTTTATGAAATGTATAGAATTTTAATTCAATTTTTTCTTTCTCTTGAATTTTTCATTGAACAGACAATAGAGGACATCATCGATAAGTTATCGTCCATCATCGAAGCAGGTTATGACGATGTCAAGACCTTCGCTGAAAGTATTCCTGGTTTTCAAGACTTTCCGCTGGGGGATAGAAATATCCTGCAACAAATTGGTAACTCATTCATGTTTTTATTAGTTCTGTTTGGCTTGATTTTGTAGAATGCAGTGGGCAAAACATGTTGAAAATTTCCCTTCCGTATTTGCATGTACCATCAGCTTCTGTTCTTGAAGACATCGTTTTTGAGTGTGGTTGGCATGTTGTTTTGTTTTTCTCCCAAAACCGATGCTACCTTACTCAAGATAAGCCTGCATGGCACCGCAATAGATTTTTTTTCCTTCCAAAATTGAGTTTATAAGTGAGTAGTATGTATGAATTTGGTTTGATCTTTAACTACTTCCTAGAATAGTTTAACGAAAGAGCGTGTATGAAATTGACTTAATCCTCATTGTCATTCATCAATCATACACTTTTCATAGGTAGAACTTTTAAATATCTTAATATATTAAATACATTAGAAAAATAATAAAGCAAATTGGACAATTTAATGGCAATTCTATGTTAATGTAGATTTGATATTCTCTTTGACAAGTCAAACACACGACCTACATTTTTTCGGGGGGTCTTAAGCATTAAACAGGATCCAAGATCCATCAAGTTGCTTAAAGGTATTGAACCCAGCTGTCAGAATGCTTATCTGAGAAATTAATTGGTAACGGAAATTAGGAAATTATGAGGCCTGCCTTGTCTTTCAATTTGATACAGCGCCAGTAAATTTTATTTTTTTTGTTCAAGGTTAAATAGTTGCATCTGTTCAATCGAAGAAGTTGTCCATCGTCATTTTTGTTTACTTTTTTGTTGTTCTACATTCAAACCAAAGAACAGACCAAGGGTATCAGAGGGGTGGTACTCACGCCTGCATGATGTGAACTATTGAGATCAATAGAATGCATTATTTATACAACATAAACTATGTCAAGCATTTATTGAACAATAATTTCAACATTAAGCCAAAAACGACATACAAGGAGGGGAAAACAAAATCATTTTCTGCAGACAAAAGTAAACTGGCACAATTAAACATTAGAAATGATCTCAGCAAAATTGTGTGGGTGAAATTATGTGGATGCTGTTGAAATGATTTGTGGGTTTATCGTTGGCAGGTTGCCAGGAAATGACTTGGAAGATTGAAGAGTGGATTGTAAGATTGAAAATGCGAACAATCAGAACAATTTCATGGCAGAGAACACTAACCTGTGTATTGTACACATAGGTTATCTCTGTGACCTAGTTTTCTTATCAACTCAAGTCATTTGTATGTACATAAAGCAGATTTCAGATTTCACAGGGAGATGTTGATAGTTATTTATGCTATTTCGTACTAAAAAGCTGCAACGAAAGAGTGAATTATTGAGGCTACCCTGCTCCAGATTCATTTCAGATGAAATAAATGGCCTCCCCCCCTTTTTGTTTAAGTATAAATACTAATATTAACGTTCAAGTATTAAAAGTAAATGGAAAGATTATTTTAGAAAAGCGATGAATATGTTGAGCAATGCTTTGTATGCTCGGTCAAATTCACAAAAAAGTTGCCTTAAAAGTTAAGTCTTACAAAAAAATTATTCTTATTTGTGCTGGGAATCCAGTTAGGTGAGGAAACAAGTGAAAAACGTTAAGGTCAATGGCTAATGTCTAAATTGTGCCTTTGTGGTGTCTCAGGTAAGTACAGTACATGATAAAACATCACTGCTTTATAACTCAGTAATATGAGGCAACCTGTGAACTTGAGGATGTGGTCAATGACTTTCTCTGTAGAATATCCATATTTTATCCTCTTAATTTCTTAAACTTATGAAGTAAAAGTATCCATTAAAGTGAAATGAATCCACACTATATAGTTTTGCTGGTTATATTAGTTACACTACATAGGATCAATAACAATATCTACATGCTGTATACTTGGGAATAGGACTCAATGCAATAGCTCCATTTAAAGGAGATTATCAACTTTTATACAAGCATCTTGAATCGTGATTAGCCTAGATTGAATGGCACATTATAATGAGCTAGTAGTAGCAGCAGTGTCAGAGAATCAGGAGGGGGGTGGGTGGGGAGGGGGATGGGTGGGGAGGGGGGTGGGTGTGGAGGGGTGGCAGGGTCGAGACAGGAACCGGAGCGGTTACGCCACAGAGTAAGTTTTTTATCTGACCCATATGCCGCAACTCTCGAGGTTGTATCTTCTCCTGTGGAAAAAGAGGAAACATTAATATGTGAAATGAAAAGAGAATATAAGAAACATTCTACAATGTGCTTTTCCATCTGTTATATTGAAATAATATCTAAAGTATTCCTTACTTTATAAATATCAAGTACCAAAAGTATGTGTATTTCATATTTCCACTGGCTGTAGGGTTCCGTAAGTTGGCCTGCTCAACAGGGTTTTGAGAAATATTCTGGAGGGTTACATAAAACTGTTTTTTTGTGGGTTATATGTGGGCCACACTTTGCCTGGTTTTCTTATTGTCTCATTCACTTTAGCAATATATTCAGATACATGTGTCTAAAGAGAACAAGAAAAAGTGACAACTAGGTGGATATTATATTTTAAAGCGACATCAGTTTGAATCCAGTTTTGAAGAGATTACCAAAAGTTCTGTTAAAATGATTGTCTTCTAGCAGTCAAACACAAATGCTGCTCGTTTATTAAGCAGGGGAAAGTTAATTTATTCTTTCTGAAAGGTTAATCCTGATCAAAGCAAACATGCAGTGATATATAGCATGTTGATGCTTATATATTACCTATGCATAGTACACTCATCACATCTTAAAGATGCTCTGCACACAGTTTGTCAGCAGGTTATATTTTTATTTTTAATTGTTATTAAACTTGAAATTTTCTTCAACTTTTTCCTCTCAGATTTTTTAATTCTGCTGCTTCTATATCTTTACTTATGCTTCAATTTCTCTTGTATAATTTCATGTCTTCACTCTTGTAAATCCTGCTTGTGAAATAACTGTTCCACATGGATTGAAATGAATTAGATATTGAAAATGTAATGCTCATATCTTATGTTCACAACAGCAGTACGGATGTGTAACAGACTTGAATGGACTGCTTTAATTCAGTATACATACATATTGACTTGTTTCAGAAGATGATTATAATGCATATACTGAATGAAGCTGGAAGCCCAATCACATCCAGTGTGCAATTATAATTTTTTTCTACATATTATTCTGCTGAGTTGCGATTGCTGGGGGTGAAGCTACCCAGGTCTAATTTACGTACATCTGGAGTAGATGAATACAGCCGTTGTGGCCCTTAGGACAGATGTTACTCATCTGAGACATATAGGGCAGGTGTAATTATGCTCTCATCCCATTGGTAAAAATAATCTGTACATCAGTAACATAGCACATAACACGCTATCCAGCTTTTATCTTCTTTCTCTTATTTGAGTCAACTCATTTTCTGAGTTTGTTGTGGTTGTAAGTCCATGTTCATTTTCACAATGCTGCTGACGTCACTCGTCGTCCATGGCGCTCTGCTGTAGGGGACATCCATTGAGCTATAGAGCCTTGTTATCAACCATGTTTTTATCTTGCTTTTCTCTTCCTCTCTTACAGGGGGCCTAGAGGTTTGTTTACTCCACCTGGCATGCGGGTTCGACAAGAAGACTGAGTGCCTTAAGGTCTGGGATGAGAGATGGCTGTCATTGGAAAAAGTCTACAAGCTCAGCAAATGTAAGAACAGATTAACTATCTAGTCAAAAATATATCTGTATCTATATCTATATATATATATGTATATAAATATATATATCGCAGATGGAAATAATTGATTGGCCCACAATACTTCTAACGTCAAATTATAGTAGTTTTGGCCAAGTGAAAAGAACGTAACATTAAAAAGACAATTTGGGGATTCATTTAATTAGCTTAAAAAATCATGCTGAGAGGAAAACAACATTCCTGGCACAACAAACAAGGAACAAAGATAATCTATAAGTCTGTGCCAGACATTGCCAAGTGAGTGAAAAATGGATGGGATACGAATAACGTTAGCATCACATTTTGTGATAGCCATTTTCTACCACAGCATATAACTATGACACAGCCCTGTTTACGAAGGATTGAAATTGCATGATTACTGTGATTGGCTTAAATGCAATCCATTGTTATAATCCTGCCAATCATTTAAGTTTTTGTGAAGTCATTTATATAACCAGTAACCAAATTTAAAATTGTTTTTCTTCCCTTTTCGTAACACATCTTCAGTATGAGCTCCTATGCTGTCAATACATTATATGATATCATGGAGGATAATTAAGGGTTAAATTTGACACAAATATTATTTGCAGCATTTAACATACCCTCAATGTCACTTTAAATATTAAAATGAAATGTATTTTAAACCAGGGAAGACTGTATCCATTGTAACTGACAGAAGATGTTTATTCGTAATTAATGTACATATATGATAATTAGTTGAGATCCTGTCAACTCAAATAGGCAGTAAATTTGACAGTCAACTTGGCAACCCTTTGCAGATGTATCATAAACAGCACTGAAACAGCACTTTGAATCGTTATTGAGCTTACTGCAGTGTTTCCAGTTGTGCAATCTTGCACAGAATATATCCTCAGTTGTCTTGCATGTAGGCTTAATCCATAACAGGTATGCTTTACTTCCATTAATGTAATAGCTAGTTCTTAAAGCTTAAACTGGTTTCATCACTGTGAACTATTATCCAGTGTGATATTGTACTCTTTGAAATCAGGCATGTCAGACTACATTTGTGCTTGTAACATTACAAGGATAATAATTTATCCACCTGAAAGGCTATGGTATGTGAAGTGTTCATGCATTCATCCATGAATCTTGTCGTGTGTAAAAGCAAGTGAACGCTCACTAGTGCTTCATCAAACTACATTTGTCTTGTCATAGAGCTAGGCCAAGAATTTTTAGTATCAACCTGCATAACGAGTGTAGGACTGACTGGGACTGCTTCACCAAATTCCCTGCAATTAACTTGAGATGATATTCCTGACATTAATACCACGGTGTTGTTGTTGCAAAAATTACATTTTAGACAAATGCATTATGGGTGGATGCACTCTTAAACTAAAACTTTATTTTGTATTATATTTTAAGTTATGTATGTCAGGGTCCAACCAGGATTTTATTTCAGTCATTGAAGCCAACTGCCTGCTCTCAAAATCCTGCGCATCCACAAAAACCAGTAAAATATGAAACTAGTGCATTCTGATGCAACTTTTTAATTATAATTTACATCTATAATAATATTACAAAGCCAGGTAGTGCTGATAACTACCTTACAAGTTTGTGTGAACTTGAAAAAGGGGTTGCACACCTCCCCCCCCCCTGCCAACACCCCCTGGATCCCTACCCTGATCAGCACAAGTTTGACTTATACCCACTCCCCATCTCATCGCCATTTAAAAGATTGACATCCTGCTGATGGCCCCCCCTCCCCACCCCTCGTGAATCACGTTTAGTAGGTTGGAGGTAATAAATTAATCTGGCTCGCCTTCATACTGCGCTCATCTAGTTTTATTGAAATGCCATGCAAGACTTTATTCACAATTCTGTTCTTTTTTGTTGTTGATGGTCTAAGCCAAGGTACAGCCTTACTTAAATTTAAATTTGCAGATTTCGATTGGCAATATCTTTTCTTTTGTTGCTCATGATATTGCAATATATTTGATGAGAGGCTGTGGGTATATAGTAAATGATATATAATGCTGCAACTGCCAAATTGTCATTGTCTGGGCCAATCCATTCATGATTAGTTTTATAAATTGGTACCATGCAATGTCTCCAAACAAATAATAATAATCAGGATGGTTTGAGATTTATTAAAAGGAGGAGGACTTTAGGCACAAATTTAATTTTGATTTGTTGTAGACTAGCTGTTATAGAAAACACAGCTACCAGTCAAAGTTATATTTCTATAAGACTTTTATTGGATGAGAAATGACCCAACCTATAAACAGCGGAGGTTCATCAGTTAAAAGTGCCTGGATTATTTGGTTTAATACACCGACCGTTAGTTCTTCAGAAGTGACACAAAAATTCAATGGAAAGAAAAAAGACTTTTATGGCCTCAAATGACAAGTTTTATATGATGTAATGTAACTAGGACAAATGGTGTTGAATGTCAACCAAGCCTGGTGTGCTGCTGTTACAATGAAGTTGAAGAGTTGGTTGTATTACTACAATTATATTATTTAATTAGCAATGGATTAACAGCTTGCACTCAGGACCTGAATTAAGCTGTAAGGGATCATTCTAGAGATTAAGCATATTTATAAGATGAATATCTTAAAAACCAGAATAGCTCTTTAGAAACTTCACTGACATTCAAAGTTTTCTTAGACTGTCACTTACCAAGACTAAACTTTTGCCTAAAGTCAGTCTTTAACTCTAATTACCATCTTTCTGTAATATGTAAATTGAACATGCATTGCCTATATCAAAATTGAGATAAACAACAGTAAGTTGCCTGTATGATTAAATATCGATTTATGCAGTCTTTTTCGGGACACATCTAAGTTGCATTGAAATAAAATCACTAATTACTTCCATCTTAACTGTCATTTTTGGTGAAAAATTCGAGTAGGGTTTTATAGGTTGATCAAATAATACCTAATTTTGAGTATTTACTCGGTAGGCTTGGTTAAAAAGGACATTTACCAACCAAACAAAACGGTTTGAAAGCAAGCAAGCAGGCATGAATTTTTAATTTTTAATTATTATTGATTTCATTCTGCACAGACTGGCCAGCATTGGAAGATTCTCAGAAAGTCAAAACATGAACAATATTTTACAAAAAATAAACTTGATTTAGATCCAGAGGGACTGCAATGAATAGTAGTTTGCTCAGATAAACCTAGATTCACTTTAACTTTATTATGAATAATTTAAAATATAGGATATTTGGTATTAAGTTAATTTCCATTACCCAGATCAAGTCATATTAATCCACCTTCTACAATAAACTGTATTGCATTGTGTTGTAAACATGTTGGTACTGTACATTTGCTAGTTACAAATAGATATTAAACTAGTGGGTACTTAAACTGCATAATTACAAGATGAAGATGAAAATTACCAGCATTATATGCAGATTAGCTTGGCTTAGGTGCAAATTGCCTGTGTAAAGCAGATTAGCTTGGCAAAGGTGCATAATTGCCTGTGTAAAGCAGATTAGCATGGCTAAGGTGCATAATTGTCTGTGTAAAGCAGATAAACTTGGATAAGGTGCATAATTGCCTGTATAAAGCAGATTAGGTTGGCAAAGATGCATAATTGCCTGTGTTAACCAGGTTAGCTTGGCTAATGTGCACAATTGCCTGTGTAAAGCAGATTAGCTTGGCAAAGGTGCATAATTGCCAAAGTAAAGCAGATTGGGTTGGCTAAGGTGCATAATTGCCTGTGTAAAGCAGATTAGCATGGCTAAGGTGCATAATTGCCTGTGTAAAGGAACACGCACACAGAGCAGTAAATATAGTACAAAGGAGGTGAAAGAAACTGCCGTAAGCCAAAACTCTGTTCAGTTTCAAGCTTACAGATCATTGGTTAAAAGGATTGTTAGATCTACTGTGTGTTTTACCGCCCTCTGTCATTCAATCAACTGCCGGATAATGAAATAGGGATATTTCTTCTTCGCCCATATCTCACTGGTGTATATATACATTGGTATAGTCTTAGGACCTTCTGTGACATTGTGAACAGAATTAGGGATCAGAAGCTATCTGTGGTGAACAGTACCAGATTATTTCATGATGGGCAGAAAATTATACATATACAAGGCAGATAGTGATATGTTATGAAAATGAACTTTTTAGCAATGAACCTGTAAATTAAATTATTCTTAAAGGCATTGAAGACTCGCCCTAAACCACGTGCGGCCGTCTGAAAAAGTTAACTTTCTGTTGCTTGCAAGTGATGTTTTATTCGTGTCACTACAAAATGCAGACAGTAATGAAACGTGATACCTTAATTGTTATCTTTAGCTTGACACAAGATGTCGTTTGTATGCTGTGCTGTGGGTATTGACTGCAGCTGTATGTACTGACTGTACACTAGTGTCTAATTACCGACGGTAGCAAGCTGTGTGTGTATCTTCTGGGATCGATGGTGGTGTTTAACACTTCTGTTACACCTCATTCAAAACTAGGTCAAATTACCGGCATTAGACGTTTCTTTTTGCACGAGTCTTCACACCCTTTAAGATTAGAACAAGAAATGCAGACATGTTACAAAATCAATTATGGAACATTTTGATAACATCTCTAGCTTGTTCTTAAATTTCATAGTGGTGGAAAACATGTAAATTAAAAACACAGTCAGAGAATTTTGTCATGTCTACCTTGAGTATTAAATCGGTACTTTTTTAGCCCAGGAAGTAGCCACTTTGCAAAGAATTAGCAACTGAAAACTGTTGTCATGCATTAACATGAACACTATAGTTTGTTTGCAAACAAAGTGCTGGCCGACACTGTACCATTTTGACTATGATGTATTGATCTTATTAACATAATTACTGTACAGTCTCCATATGTAATGCCCCACACTGATGTACACATGCAAACACGTGCTCCCTCGTCAAAACACGTTTCAAAACAAATCCAGCCTGACGACGGACACAGAGAGAACAAGACGTACCTGTAAGTGATATAAAACTAGACAGCAGATCTACCTACAGTACCAGCTCTGACTTCATGCATGGCCTGTCTCAAGAATCATTAATGCTATAGTCTACGGCAAGAATCCTGGATTCTCTGCCATAATAATGGAAAAGTCACATTGCACTTCGGTCATGAATATTAAATAGTAGGTCAAAACATGCCCTTAGGCACCATGTCTAAGCAATATGTTGACAGTGGACAGTTGCTCTATTTGTAAACAGAGATGAGACAAGTTTGTTTACTCACTGATTTTTTATTTGCTCGATCTCCATGATGAGGCCAATAGTTGGGAGGAAGAAATGAGTAACTCACCACCATGTCTATGCGATTCTTTGCTAGACATGAGGACTGTGAGAAAGATGGTTGAAACGTTCAGGAAATTATATCAATTGCTTTTTATTTATAATGGAATGCAAATTGTAGCTTTGATGTAGAGCCCTGTTTAAACTATGAGAATAATAGGCAATAAAGTAGCAGCAGAAAATTGCAATAACAAAATCAAAGTTGAATGATGCTATTTTCATCATTTCTTGTATTAAACAAAAGATTAGGAATCTCTTAATTCCCTGGTTGAACTGACCCAGTTTTCTGTCTCCAAGCTATTGTATTTTTTTTTTTATCCCTTCATGCCGACTTTTTTTTTTCCGGGATCTCTATCTCCCAGAGTAATTCAATCGTGCTTTTAATCAAAGGGTTTGCCCTGTTTCCCTGAGGTTGTTATCATGATATTTGTGCCAATTCTTACAAAAACAACACCAGTTTAATGTAATGTTCATTTGTGCAGCTTGTCGATAACAATATCTATCAAGTCCTACCATCACAAGATTCACAAAGGGTCTACAGCGCTCTGATCATACATTATGTTCAATCTTCTGGTCATTGGAGAATTATTTTCTAGGTTACTACCTATGAAAATTGATTGACTGTACCTACTCTACAATTTCTTCTAGCCCATTACCTTCCCCTCCCCCCCCCTCCCCCAATTCCCCTTGTTTTAATTTTGTTGGAATAGCTGGATTATTATAGATATTGTGTTTATAATAGTTTGTAATTACTGTTGTTTATATTCCGTTTCCTGCTTCCCATTTCTGCCTTGCATAATAAATGTTTTATATGCCTCCCATATGAGTATCTACTGTATGGTGAAAGCAGCCATTGAAACAGCTAAGATAAAAACTAAATTAGAAGTTCAATCAACTAACCAAAATGGTAGAAAATCCCAAAATTTAATCAAGTTTAGCTGATAGCATATTGAACCAATCTTGCTTCTTTTTCTGCTGGATAGCACAATCTAAGTGAGTAATGTTAACTACTGGATAGCACAACTAAGTGCACAGCACAATCAAGTCAGTAATGTTGACTACTGCATAGCACAATCTAAGTCAGTAAAATGTTTACTACAGTGCATAGCTCAATCTAAGTCAGTAAAATGTTTACTACTGCGTAGCACAATCTAAGTGAGTAATGTTAACTACTGCATAGCACAATCTAAGTGAGTAATGTTAACTACTGCATAGCACAATCTAAGTGAGTTGTTTATTATAAGGTTACCATACTAGTGCAGAGTGATTTCAATTTTATTTTGCCTGAGTTAGATCTGCAGCCTGGGTTACTATGTTACTGGGTTATTATGTAGACTATTACTGATTTCAAGTGTACAATGATTACCTCACCATTTGGGTATGGATTAGATATTAAGTCAAATTAGACATAAATTAAGCTTAAAGTACCTATGTAACACAGTGATGAACTATTTGCTTCAACTCACAAGGGTCTATGACTTGTTGGCTACTGACCAAGAAGTCAACTTATTGGACAAATACATTATCAAGTATTTCATTACAATAGCAGAAATGAAATATGATGAATGCATTTGCTATTAGTGACCTGGCATCCCACTTTATTTACTCGATGGAATATATTAGAATAGACATCAGAAATAACTAATGGTGGTCACTACCAACTTCTGAACCTAATGTTTTTTTCTTTTCGTGACTGAAACAACATTATATTGTCCTACATTGAACCATTCTCCTGATCGCCCTAGGACAACAGTATCAGTGAGAAAGAAGGAATTAAACCACGACTAAATAACTGCTAGTAAAGTTTTGGACTGTTAAAAAGGGAGATAATTAATGTATTAATTTATTTTAGGAATGTCCTGACAATTGACATGAACTTCAACCATAGTTTTCTTTATTCCTTTCAGCTTCCACTGATTTCACCACCACGGTTTTCTTTGAGTTGTTGTTCAGTCTGGCCGACAACCTGCACTCGCTACCGCTACAGTTTCACGACGTGGCCATCTTCTCCGCTCTGTTACTCCTGCCTTCAGGTTAGTCAACTGTAGACAAAGTTAAGTGATTCCTTTACAGATGATCGTTTGCAGGTTACTGTGTTCATCATCTTAACACAAGGGGGAGTAATGTAACATACTTAAAATAACACTATATATATATATATATATATATGGTTATAGTATGACTGTTTCCCAGGCAGGTTTGGGTTAATTAGCAACAAGTCTGAAGAGGCGGAGATTTAAGACTAAACTGTATTTAAGTGGACCGTGTCCAAAGACCACCTGAGATTGTCATTGCATGGATCGGTGGAGATTGTTGTAATCAGGGGGAGTTATGTAACATACTTCAAATAACACAATTTATTAATAGTCTGTGAATATATAACAAAATGTAGGAATTTTTGTGTGTTGTTAAGACTGGGTTATCTACTAATACAAGATGATATGAGGAAGGGTGGTAGATATTTGATGTTGTTTCATGAAACTATCTTGGAATCTCTCAGTCATATGAATCAATTTGGAAGAAATACAATCAATTTCAAGGCATATAAAACTTGTCATCTTGAAACTTAGTTGTTTCAGTTATCACTAACTGTGATGATATCCAGTGGTGGTGCAATAAATATCCCTTCTAAAACATGCTTCTATAAATAATGCTTCTGTGCCTGTGTATTGGCACACTCCCACTCCAACTTAACCCCCCCACCCCCTCCCCCCACTCTCCTCACTCTACTATGGAACTCTGATACCATGCAAGTTATGTGAGTTTGTGCCATTTACATTGGCTCAAAAATGAATTGCTTGTAAACAACAAGCTCTTGATTTGTTGTGTCTAGTATTTTTAATACCACAGTTTTTGAGTCAGTCGATCTTTTAGATCTTTTAGACATATGAAAACATCATCAATAATGCAATGAAATCTTGATAAATGGTAATGTCTCTCCCGGTGATCATCTTTTGCCATTTAATCCCTTTCTTTGTAAAACCACAAATCCACTCTTAATTCAGATTCTCAATATCCTCAAGACTTTTTGTTGTTGAGTGAGACGCCAGAGAGAAGGGGGACTGGGGGAGGGAACGCAGATAAAATGCTTAAAGATAAAATACTACCTGAATCAGGGATATGTTCATAAACATTTCTTGCTTATAAAAACCAGGTTGAGGTTACTTGGGAAATGGGGATGTATTCCTCTCCAAAAGGATGAATCATTTATGAGGACAAAAGATTTTAAGTGATAGCCTGACAGTGAACTGCAACTTTCCTGCTGCATTCATCTGCTCCTGTAAGCTCAAGGAGAATGAAAATGCAAGTACTCGGAAACAATCCCCTCAAAAATTAAATTAAAGAGTGGGGTATAGAGCCATTTCTCCATCATAGCCTCAGGCATTTACTCTCAAACATCCTTGAATCTTGAGTATGGAAAATGGAACACAAGGAAAGTGCAAGTGACTTTCACAATGGCAAAGTTTATGTTCTATTTTTTACCCTCATATTTTATTTCTTTTCTTTTAATGTCTCCCTATCTTTCTCCTTTTCAAATAAGCCTTCCTTCAATCTTTCCTTACTGTGCCCCACCGAGCTTGCATTTGCTTTCTAAGTTTCACACTTCACTGACAATTAGTTCTTGGGTGATTTCACAAACGGCAAATATGAAAGCATTTTCTTGGCAATTCATTCCGGCTTTGCCAATCCCTGCCTTATCTGACTCATAAACCTTATTGCATATGCATGAGATTGCCATTCTGTCCTGTAGCCTTTGGGTAAAGAACTAGTTGTGAGTAATAATTGTTTCTGGGGCATTGAACTGCCCTGGCACTGCACACAGCAGCATCGTTGTCATCATCTTATGAAACGTGCTTGTTGGCAGGAGACCATTTAATATATGGCAAAGAAAATATATAATTCAAGATTTAAAGGATTTACTGGTGATGTATGTGTGTTTGTCATGGTAGTAAACATGGGATCTATAAGTTAATGCAGATAGCTTAAAGTCTGAGATGTGTATAATGGCCATAAAGAACTCAATAATAAACTGCAGAGCTGTGAACATGCAGCATGCAGTGCTGATCTTGCATAAAAGACATGTGTCGTATTGGTCTGGCATGGAGCTAGCTAGCTAGGGCATGAGGACGGCAAGTGTATTATGTAGTACAATATTAGGAAGTAAACACACCTGGCTTTTATGATAAGGTTCAAGCATGTCGTCTCTAACAGTGTCAATTGAGTGAACTATCCTTGTGGCTCACAGCAGAATGAAAGTACTGTTGGAATAATTCTGACAAATGTTAGGCTCAAGTAACAACTTGAAATATAATCAAATTATCAAACATGACTTGACATGAATCTTCAGACCATTCATTTATTTCATTTTTATGATGATATTCATTAAAATTGTTTATTCCTTTGGATGAATCCTTTCTGGGAAGACTAAATACAAAGATGTATGTGAGGAATTTACAACTCAGATGACAAATCTATGGAATATATTGTTTGACTGACTATTATTGCCAACATTCCTACAGATATGCTTTAAATGATAGCATTGTAATTATTACTGATAATGTAAGAATATCATGTTCATATACTTTTCCTTCATCATTGTAATGGTGTGTTGACCAATAATGTACTAAACTCTTGTTCCTACTCTGAAATCCTACAATCCTTGTGAATAGTACATTGTTAATGTGATCATGTATGAGTATTCTGACCGTACTGTATACCCTCATCATTTCATTGGATGTCTGATGTCTGATAATGTATGTAGTGTGCTGACTGATAATGTATGAACATTCTGTTAATATATTATCCCCTAATCAAGAATTATGATCGTACAGCAGTCCTTTGATCATTGTGAGCACATGTACAGTAGTACCACTTAACTGAATATGTATGACTTCATATTTTGTTAATATGCTGTCCCTGAATCAGTGTGAACAGAACTACTGTATGTTGATTGGTAATGTATGCAAATTCTATTCATACTGTCACTTGATCAGTATTTAGAACAAAACTTTGACATCTCAAATTTGCATGATTTCTGTCTATCCATGATACTAGTTTATTGCTAGTTTTAATAGTCAAAGCTAAAAATGGACCAACTGACACCATCAGTGATAATGAATTGACTTGCAAGTGACACCATCAGTGATAATGAATAGTTTTTAAATACACCATCCTTAAAGTGTCATATGTGCCCTGGTCACTCTGATAATTGCATGTGGTCAGATTTCTGGCGACGGTCAGACTGCACTTAGACTTGTTTGATTTCCTCTATTTGAATCAGTTTGGTTATTGCTGCCCTGCAAATCAAATTTCTCCCTGGACTGCGGAAGCTTTGCATCTTCACTTGCGTCTTGAATTACTGTTTTGTCTTATACTGTTTAATAAAGGCATTGGGGTAATTAGCTTGCAAGATGTATTTATGCATGTGGTAATTTTAATACTACTATGTAATGATGGATGCCTCATATTTTAACTAGGCTTCCTCTTAAGTGGTCATATAATGAGGATTAAATATTCTTCTGTTGGATTATAATTCATTGGATCTTTAAAGCTATGTATTATGTTGCCAACAGCTTTAACCACAAAAGGTCAAGCTGGCTATGAAATCCTCAATGGTTTGTAAATATAACAAGTTTTCTAAGATTTAAATTTGTCTGACATAAGTTGTAAACAGCTTTCAGGACATATCAACATTTGTTATTAAAGGAGCCACTGATTTTGAGCATTCAGATAGTTGCAACAACATCAAAACCCTGGTTAATTAACAGGTTATTCATCCGATAATTAGGTGGTGTTGATGAAAATGATTGTTGCTTTAATAAACAATTGACACGGTTACTTCAACTGTACTTGCCAAATTGGCAGCTTCTAATTTGAAAGCTTCTACGTTAACAGCAGACAAACTTTTTAATTTTTTTTTGAAATATCCATGGATAAATTTCACTTCCAACAGGAAATCAGACAAAAGATATCCATCTCGCCCGACCCCCAGATCCTCTTCCCTTCACCCCAACAACTCCAGCTATGTGTGTAGCCAAGCTGGTATAGAAAAATACATATGCGTTCGGTTTAATAATATGTAACAAAGTGTTTGTTGCTATTTCAAATCTGTTTTAATATTAATCAAACTGCTTTAACATTCTGGAGATATTCATCTTTGCAGATATTTTAATGATAAGTTTTCATTCTATTTGCATTTCAGTTATATTTTATTACTTATATTATGAAAGTTGAGCAGACTTCCCGCAAGTTTGACTATCGCATTCATCGTTTTTACAGATGTTAATTTGATTTGTGCTTCCCTTCGCCAAAAAGAGAAATTGTGTAATGTGCTGGTACTTAATCTGATCAGTTGATGGCAGGCACAGATATAATTTGATTTGTTTTTAAATGCAGGTTATAATGCTGGGCCTATTTATCTGTTTCTCAAGTCTTGTAACAAGCGGCCTATTGGTTATGCTCTGTGCTCTACAAGGCAGCTAGGAGTTCAGTTGCTTTAATTCATGACAGTAGTGTGATAAACTGGTGATATTTCTTTTAATGATTTATATAATCATGTATTATTTTCTTTCCCTTATATTTCTGCAGATCTTCAAGGTATCCAGAACAGACAACAAGTAGAAATTCTCCAAGAAAAGATACTGAATTGTCTCTCAGGATGTCTCATGTCCAGAAACAAGTCTTGCTTCCCATGTCTCTTGGCACAGCTCCTTATGTCTATGCCCACCTTACGGACTCTGTCCACAACATATCTAGAGCTTACCTCCGAGAAACGACTCACGTCAAGTACAAGTAGCTAGTCAATTTGCCAGGGTCACCCCAGGACCTCCATATTTGACAGAGAACCCCAGCATATTTTGACTCATGGACAGAGATTAAAATATCACTGGCTTGTTAAGGTCAAAGGTCAGAGAGAAATGGTAGGTGGAGTTCATCATGGCCTCTGGTAGCAGTGAAAAATAGAGGAGATGTGTGGAAGGCCATTCTGCATCTAAACTTGCAGTAAATCAAAGCAACAATATTTATAATAAAAAAATTAAAAAATTAAAAAACATAAGCAAACAGGGTAAAAAAGGAGAGGCTGACAAAATTGGTGTTCACCAGAAAAGGTTCCACAGGTGTTTTGACTTGAAGTTTCAATTAGCACCTTTTGGGGTATACATAAGAATGATGAGGTATTGTCTTACAGGGTACAGAATATGCACAATGCATGAAGTTATTTATAATAACAGTATATTAGGCCAACTTGGAAAAGAAATGTTTTCCCTCAAAGTTGTTTTAATCTTATTTTAGTTCTTTTTTTAAATTCCATGGCACAAATGGAGTTGTTTTCTTTTCAAGCATGGACATTTTACAAAAGATATCAGCCCTAGGGCAATATCTAATGGCATGAAAGCATTATTGTTTAATTGACCAATTAAAATTTAGCAAAACAAGTTGTGAACAAAGTTGTAAGAAAAGACAGAATTGTTTGCCTGTCACAATCTCGAGGAGATAACCGACAAGTTATCGAAAAGATTCTGAGATTACCAAATGGGCAGCACTAGAAAAGTCTTGAGTAAATCAAGATTAACAATGAAAGATGAAGAAAAAGAAAAGAAAAAAAAAAAAAGACTAGAGAGAAACTGGTTTCTTAACCAATTTCACTCAAAATATAGGTTGGAATCCGAGTTTATTGACACACTTTTATTATTTTGAGAGAAAGGATGGAATTGACTTTGCGGAGTGTGCTGCATTAGTGTCGGCCATTGCCGCCGATGTGTAGATGGGGCAAACATTGTTTCTGATGTCAGTGGAAATCGGGGCACGCATAACTGATGTAAATATTTAGACAGAGCCAGATGTTAGCAAAGAAACGATAGAAACGTGACTCCAACAAGATTGGGCAGCTGATGAAACAGGGTCATTGTCAACGCATGCAAGGTGGCAAATGGCGTGACAAGCACCATTTTTTTTTACGTGCCGTGTAGCCGAGGTTTCTCATTAACACTGCCGTCATTGTCTTTGTAATACAAGATCGTTTTTCAGCCCGACCATTTTCATTCTGTTGAGGTTCGTGGCGGTATTTGGCTCGTGTAAATATGGAATGAGATGCATGTCAATGGCTTAACCAGAGACATTGATTAAATGTCAGAGGACAAAAGTTTGGAACCTCTTTTAAATCAGGCTGGAATATCCACAAGCATAGTCACTTTTAAAGTTTGTTTCTCTTTCTCTGTTGAATCAAGTCAGCAACTTTGTTGTGATAACAGCTCTCATAAATAACAGCAAATGCTAAAAGATGAATCAATTTTACATTTTCAGCCGTAAATGCTTACTTTTTAACGTTTGTTTTCTTCTAAATGGATCATATTTTTTTTCCTGCTACTGTATGTTTGGTGGTTTGTTGATCTGCTGAAGCTGGTACTAGATGTTTCTTGCAGAACAGACTGTTCTTATAGTAAACCAGTCCTCTAAAGTACCAGGCAGTATCATAAACAATAGAAGTAGCTCACATATTTTGTAAAAAAGATTTGCTGAAGTATCTATTAGCTAGATGATCATAATTGTCTCTGCAGCAATTAGTTTGATTATGTTTGCATTTTGTTAACCTTCCCATACTCCATTTTGGCCTGCTGCCAATTCTGCTTTTGTATACACCAACGTACAGACCTAAATATTCAAAGGCAGTGAAGTTGGAAAGCAGATAAAAATCCACCAAGTTATCCCTCACCCACCCCTTGTCCACTCTAGAGAAAGTAAACCATAGGCTTCCTGGTCCTGTTTTGCCTTTCATTGTCCAAGGCTTTGTATGAAAGTTCAACTGTCACTTTAAGCATATGCTGTCTTTGAGGCAGCCACACCCAGTATATAACAAAGCAATTTAAGCATATGCTGTCTTGGAGGCAGACGCACCCAGTATATAACAAAGTTATTTAAACGTATGCTGTCTTAGAGGCAGTCGCACCCAGTATATAACAAAGTTATTTAAACGTATGCTGTCTTTGAGGCAAACTGTTATGTTTGCGGAATAATTTTTTAATATTCTCAACATTTAGAAGGTTCGTAATCACTATTTTTTTGGTCTGTTTTTTGTTGTTGTTGGCATAATTGGGTTAGAACAAACTTTATGAATTGAAGTATGTTTCAATTGACTTGACTTTTTCAATTAAATTATATCCTGCCATTTGCAAATAAAAAAAAAATGTCTTACTATCCCCCAACCGCCATCTACTGAAATATCTTTTTCCTTCCTGTTTGATTAGGGCAGAGGTTATCTCTGGTCATTCAAATGACCTACTTGATAGCAATTTGTCTGTTTGTGTCTAATCTCTGGATTATCTACATCTTTTAGCTCAAAGTACCAGATTCCATTTTAGCTAGCTCTCCTATTCGTCTTATCTGTGCAAAGTACCAAGGCTGCTTAGTCGCTGCTATTGATTGCAATTTTCTCAGCCTTTCGCCTGAAGTGTGTTATGAAATGTTAATCAGACCATTACTTAGCGGCTTTGCATATATAATAGGAAACCGTTGAGCCTTGAGAGGCATACAAGCTGAGAACTTATTCAAAAGAGATATTTCTTCTGTTGATTTTTTTTTCTGCATTTTTTTTGCATTTTTTTTTTACTTTTTCCCTTTTTTTGCCCTCTCTTTATTTTCTTTGATAGTGGAAGTTATTAGGGAATAATCATGTCCTCGGCAGCTTTATATTCAATATGAATACAAGATATGGGAACATAAATTAGTTTGTGGTGATGAAGTCTGTAGACACTGCATAGCAATCAAACAATTCCTGGCCACTACCGTGTTTTGCTGGTTTACTGTGCTATATCAGCCATGCATTAAGCTTGTCTTGCAAAACCTATAAATATTTACAACAGAGTTTGACTGACGCCAAGTAATGCCTGCAAGTCCTATAAAATGGTTGTCTTCATCACTGTTCCCTTTTATAGGGGCATCATTGACTCTTGACTTGATTGGTGAATAAATGAGCAGTAGATGTATGATTTGGTCTCTATATTTAGCTCCAGTTGCTGGATATTAATAAGGTCACATAGAAATGAGGGCAGGAACGTTTCATAAAGGCTTAATTTTGTATTAGGTAGTAACTTTGAGTCACACTGACTGAATTAGTGTGTGATATTAAAACATAACTGCTATGCTTTAGTCTAATTGAAGAGATATACAGGCACAGATCTGGGACCCATCCTGCCCCCCCCCCCTCCCTCCTTCAACGTTTCTCACACAAATTCAAACATAGTTATCAGCACAGTTGCATTTAGACAGAATTATAGTTAATATTGATATAGTCTAACATGCCTGTAAATGCCAGCACCACTTGACATCTAAAAGTTCATTTGTTTTCTGGGGTTTGACCCTTAGACCCCCCCCCCTCCCCCTTCATAGGAGTCGGCTCCAATGAGACCAGGGCTGCATAACCTCCTTTATAAAGCTAGGCAGAAGACAAAACTCTTTGGAGGAATGTGAAAATTTCATCAGGTGGGAGGGGGCGGTTGCTTCCCTAGGGGGATTCCATATTTTATGCAGCCCTTGAATGTACTTTCTGTCAATCTTGGTGTATGTTACAGTTGGATTTGGAAGATTCAATATGAAATCACAGATTTGTCTCTCTCTGCATACATAGCATGTAATGAATTCTTCTGTCTGGTACAGCTAGTGCACTATTCTTTAGTAGAGACACACAGGGTTTATAAGTAGAGAGAGAGAGCTTGAACTGCTGCTGTAAGTTCAGTGGAGGTCACATCATACACTTTAGTCTATTGTGAACTGTCATGCTCAATTTGGTTTCCTGTTTGAATTCTTCTTGTGCTGTGCCCTACTTCAGTTTTCAATAAAGGAGAGACCATTACCAGTTCAGATCCTGTCAAGGTGTGAACCAGATTACTCAATTGAAACCACAACTCAATAAGTGTTTTGTACAAAACAACTCAAGGTTAGCCAAACAAAAAAAGAGGGGGATAAAAGCCCTATGCAAGATTTTCTATTGATGTCATCAAACAATAAAATTGTAAAGAGTGGTAATTTATTATCCTCATATCATAGAACAAAGAGTGTCTGTCACATATTAAACTTAATCGATTTGCCTTTGGGTTTGTTGTATCTTTTACTTAAATTGGGTTTATTATGTAGAATACTGAGCAGCTCATGATACCCCTGAAACCCCTACCCCCCGCCCCCCTCCTCCACACTTTATTCAGTCTCTCACTTTCTACACAACTCTTGAATCTGGCACTAATAAGGTGAAGGTTACACAGCAACTGCTCACCTGTTTACACATTTGTGGTGTTGTGTAGACATGGTGAATGTTACACATTATATATAGATTGTGTAAGCACTAGGTTTTGTATGGTGTTAAAGAATACTGGATTTTATATTGTATAGTTGATAGATGATGGTAGTAGGAGGTATATAATGATCTATTTTAAAGGTTGTTCATTAATTCTTACATGATAATATCCTATGCAGTTGGATAATTCTATTAAGGGAAAGCTTTAACGGAAGCGCCAATTTTGGTGTTCAGTAATGGACAAGTCTGACTAAACAGATGATGCCGGACATGAGGGTCTCAGTATGTTGGATAAAGTGAGGGGTATCTTATAAGCATGGATCCAGTCTATTTGAACAGTTGGGTACAAGAAGATGTATTGTTGAGGTACATTATGGGGACCAGCTATTATGTAGGCCGCTGAGTGCATGAAGGGATACATTAATGACTCTTCATGTGGCATTAAGCATCCTAGAGTAAAACCTTATCTACCAAGAAATAGTTTTCCATATGACAAGATAAAAACGAGCATGGTACGGTTTTCCTTTGCATGTGTAGGTCGATGAGAGGAGATGGGATGCTGGAAGGCAGGAGGCATTGGTTTTCATTAAAGTTGTAACCGATATACTTCTGTTTTGACATTTAGAACTTTGAAACAACTTTAACATTTAGGAAATGATGTTTATTTCCTGTTTGTTATCATTTCCTTTTATTGTAAGACAAAGAGGATACCACCTAAGCCTAACGATAAAACATCATGTACATTAAACAAATCATAAAAACAATCTCAGTTCCGTATCATGAAAATATTATATAATAATCTTGAAAATGATGACCAGTGCCTGTGACTTGGTCTTTGTTTAAACCAGGGTAACTTTATACTCTTTCTATCCATATATTTTTCTCTTTTTTTTTCTTTTTTGTTGTTGTGTGTTAACCTTTTAGATGACTTACAAACACAATTCTTGCTAACAACAACTCTTCTGGATTTCATTGCACCCTTTTGCCTGTGATGTTTTGTCTTCATGTAAACATTCATCTTTACACCACAATTATTATCATCTTTACACCACAATTATTATCATACCTTGTTTTTGTTATATCTTTGTCAAGATGTCATTACATCGCTAACTTAACCCTTTCATGAGAGATCTTGTTGTGACGAGTCATGTTCTAGCCAGTGAGTAGGTGATCATTTTAATATTTCATTGCTATATTACAAGGGTAGTTGCAGACGTTCAATTATCCTTTTTATTACATTTTCATCAAACCTTTCAATCTAGAATATTCAGTCATATGTACAAATTATTCATCCCTATTTTGAAATGTTCTGTTCAGATTTTGCAACTTCAGCCATAACATCTTTTTACAGAGCAAAGTAGAAAGTTACATCAGGGAGATGTATTATTATTTACCCCGAACAGTTGGATGTCATTTTATTCTTCTCTATTTTCCTGTCACAAAAGAGAGAGAGGCACACAGTCAGCCAGTTAGCGTATTTGATCATGGTTTAATGTTTTGCAGCAGTGAAATCCTTCATGATATAAAGTTTATGTCAAATGATATAGGATGCATTACCACTCAGTGGGCAGAGATACATCACATGAAGATGGTATTAGCAGCATAACCAGATTGCTTAACATGGATAAAGAGACATTATGAAAATAATATCAAATTTCAAAACTTTTAATAATTTACTTAGTTGATTAATGGGAGTATAAAGATTTTTTCCCCTTTTTATTGAAAGAAGGCAAATATGACAGAAGTGCATCATGACAGAATACCAGGTTGTTATATCAACTTGTAGTTTGAATCTTATTGACAAATATTGACAAATACTGAGGGATCGTTCAAGATAATGATTGTGGATTGCTGGCTTGATGCAGTTTTAATTATTTGATGCTGGTAATGTGAGTTAAAACATTAACATTTAAGATCATACATGTTCAAGTACTTGATTGTTACATATAGCAGTAAAATGTTTGTAGAAAAATATTCACTGCTTTATATTTCAAAGTTAGAAATCAGTGGAACGTCACAAGGTCATAGTGAAAGAAATGCAAAGTGATGTTGAGTGAAGCAGGAAAAAAACATTGCTTAATGGTACTAAAAATATCCAGTGAAGACTCCCTCTCTCAGATTTGGTAACCTTGGAAACTTATCCTCACAAAATTGTGAATATCATGCAAACAGATACTGGCTAAATTTCCAAAGAAATGCTGTCAAGTAAGTTGTCAGTTTTAGAAACATAGTGGCTAGCTTATCTAGCAAAGTCTGTGCCACTGTATGGTCTCTTGAAACATATTATCCATCTTGACTGAATGTTTTTGTCAAAATTTTGAGTCAACTTTGTTCCTTTTGAATTAAGTTTAGGCTAACATATGTTATTTCGTAGGTGAACTAAGAAAGAAAAAAAGAGAGCAAAAATCTGTAACTTTTTAGCAACTAAAATATTTTTAACTCTACAGGGAACTTTGGTCCTTTACCCCCAAATAAAAGAAAATATTCTTGTCATTTTCTTTTTTCTTTTTTTTTCTTTTCTGTTAGTAACTTTTTGAAAAGTGTTTCCTTAAATGAAAAAAAATAGAAAATAATTAATAAGGCCTTTTACTATTCTAGGAAACCTTCGAAAGGTTGACAAAAAATTAAGCACAAAATAAAAGATGAAATGATTTATAATTCCTAACTTTTTACCCTGTAGATCTTCTATGTTGTGAATATTGGATATTGTATATGTGTATAGATTGAGCAAAAACACAAATAAAATGACAAAAAAATATCCAAAATTTTTTTTTCTGGTTAATTGTTTTTATTTCTTGTTGTGTCTTTCTTAATTTAAGTCAGTGATAGAGGATAAATGTTGGTATGATTGAGATTAATTAATTGCCCCCAAGTATGCTAGACAGTTAGATAATGGTCACCCATGTTCAACTTTCACAATCAAAGGTCATACTAGGTCATCAGAGGTCAAACTGTCAAAACATTGTACTTACATGATATCTCAAGAAGAGAAGCTTTGATGAATCTCATGCTTGGTATATTGATGTCCCATATTGAGTGGAGAAGCACTTTTGAAATTGGTGGAGTTCAATGATCATTTGCATTCAACATTTAAGTCAAAAGTCTGAAAATCTTGTAAAAACAATAACTTTACATTTACATCTTTTTAGAACTTCATACATAGTATGTAGATCCAGCTTGGTGAGTACAAGAACCCTATTGAAATTGGTAGCGGTCAACAGGTGTCAAAGTCTAAAAACCCTTCCAATATGATTATTCAAAAATTAATGCTACATAATTAATCTGTGACTTCACCAATGCTATGACTTTTTTTGGTGAACGTAGTTTGGCCAAATTCAGTTCTGTTTAGTTTTGTGAAGGGGCTCTATAAGTCTGCAACAAAACATACAATCATCCAGGAAATAAAATCTGCTTCAAAGAATCAATAGTCTTGCCTTAGCACACTCACACAGGCCCTTTTCAGTGTTCACCCGCTGAGCTTCAATGGGTCAACAGGTAATCCCAAATAGTCTTAAATTGGCCACTTTCTCTATGATTTGCACTAGATGAATTTTCTTTGGCAGTAACTTGTGCAAATCTTTCACAGTGTATAAACAATGTCATGTAACTCTCATTCATTAATAAACAATTAGCTGATTTGCTAGCTTAAAATTGGTAAAAGAAAATGTCCTTTCATTCACACAATCAATGTGTCTATATTTAATATAGGAAGACTGTTCTTTCTGGATATTGAAACATTTTGGAATAAACAGAATACCAGTGAATGAAATGGTTAAATACCCAGAAGAGAGTGCTACATTATAAGAGCTGGAAATGTCTGATCTCTTCAGGTTCTCACTTAATTCTTGACAAATTTAACTCACTTGCTCTACATTAGGCAGATAGTTATTTGGAATCTGAGCAAATTGTATGGCAAGGAATCATAAAGCCAACTGGCTTTCTGGTTAGCAAGTTGGGACCATTATGGATGACCTTTACGTTGCAATACAACATATTATACCAGGTAGAGGGATACAAGGGAGGGTGGGGGGGGGGGTGTTGGTAGAGATAGTGCAATGCTAGTGATGTATTGTTAGTTATGGTATGGATCTAATAGATTCCCTAAACACTACTGACTGAAACCCTGTTTAAGTCTTAACTTCTTTAAGTCTGATCAAGACCTCAAATACTTTCAAACTGACCTCCTGAGTATCTTGTTAAAGGGCCAAACCACATTCTCCCAACCAAGGGGTAGGAGAAAATGTGTGTGTGTGCGTGTGATGCTTGCAGCTTGCCAATGATGTGCAAGGAAATTCAAAGAAATTGAAAGAAAATGAAGTTAGTTAGGAGTCTACTAAGAAAATTGAACAAGAGCAGTTATAGACCAGAAGTCCTGAAAGAGCAATGAAACCAGTCAACAAGGGAAAGAGGATGGACTGCGAACTGAGAAACAAGGTAAAGTATACCCCCACCCCCCCCCCACCCCATCCCATCCCACTATGTATCTCTAAGAAACCAGGCTACGCTAGAACAAATAAGATGGGATAAAGAAAAAGATAGGAAACGTTAGGAGCTTTGTAACAAGTTTTAAAAGTTACCAATCGTATTATATGTACAGACTAGAGACAGTCGGCAATCTTAGAACCTCTGGAAAAGATCCACTAGTGATTAGTGAAATTCCACCCATTTGAAGGAATGCCGAGAGAGTTGCTGAATCATTGGTTGTGTGAGGAATAACGATTGGGAAAGAAGAAGGTTTCAAACACTTAGGTAGAGCACATTGCCAAATGATTAGAACATAAAGGCCGCAGTCTGATGGCTGTTGATATCTGAAATCAAACATGATTATTGTGAAGAAGAGAGGAGTTGTTTGTGATGTAACGAACTGCCCTTTACATGAAGAACATGAAGTTTCTGCAGTCACGAATAATAGATGTTGGCCCGGGTAGAATTACAGTAAGGTAAGTAAGTACTGAGGTAGGATATGTTTGTATTGTAAACAAAACGGAGAATTGTTTTTGGCAGGTGAAATCTCAGACGGTTGATAATACAGACTTTCTAACTTTGCTACAGATGTAATCAATGGAGTGCTGCAAAGTTCAATATTATCAGTGTAAACAACTCAGAATTTAGCAACATGAGACATTTTGATTTGTTTTTTGTAGATATTTAAGTCCCTCTACTCATGTAAAAAATCCCTTGACAAAAGCTTTTCCCCCACTTAACATTTCCCCCGCCGACGATAGTGGTCAGGGCCATGACTGGTGCTCCTACACCCTCCTCTATTCCCTCCCACTTTCCCTTGTGCACGCCACTGCTGTTCACCAATCACCTCCCCCCCCCCCCTCCCAGCAAGTAGTTCCTTTATTTGTGACGGTAAAACATGCCTGAATTCGAAAAGGGTGACCGCGCTAAAAAAAAAAAAAAATTAGAGGACGCCATTTATCAATGAAAGTAGACAGACGAAACAGAACAAGAGGTATATAACATTCCCTATCATTTATATGACTTATTTACACACTAAATGGTCAGAGCAAAATGTGGTGGTCTCTCAGGTCTCACTAGAAGTTTTCCTTATGTAACAGAACTCCTCACGTGATATACCTGACACGTTGCATTGGCAATTCATGGCTCATTATAATCATCCGTATCATGACCATGTAGTTATAAACAAGCTTCTTCGACTCACCAATAAAGCAATTATCTTAAGCTGTTCTTTGAAGGTTCAAAGTGTTCTAACTTACCTCCATTTTCCTTACTTCCTCGCACCATTTGTGCACTTTGTAATTCATGTCCAGAAAGAAATAATCCACATCTTTTATGTCATTTGAAAACTATGTATATGCTAGTTGATGTCGAAAAGTGACGAATTTTGTGTAAGTCAATTGAGAAATTAAGTTTGGTACTTGGTACTTTGGACGAAACCAGACTGCGCCATATTATATAACATTATGAACAAAATGACAGTGCCCCCTTCCCTCCCTAACCTTCACACCCACCACCATATGTGAAGAACCTTACGTTTAACCTTTGAGGGAGCTGTTTTATTGTGGATTGTGATAACTTTCTCTACCAAGTAATGAATAAATCGATTCGATTTCCGCTGGTTCTCTCAATACAACACAGGAGATCCAAGAATAATCTACTAGGAACCCCCATCAGACAGAGGTGGAATGAAAGAATGGTACCTAACAGCATACTGATGGCACACCTTGAAAAAGGTGGGGGTGGGATTTCTCATGGGGGGAGTGGTGGTTGCCAGCGAAGCTCCGAGATGCCATTTTTTGTTCGGTCGTAGTCAATTTCAAGCATCACAATAGGCCTAAAAATCAGAAAATGGAACTTACGCTACACTGAAAGTTCTTTGGAATATATCTCATCTGTTCCCCTTATGCATCAGGTTCTACGCGTCTCGCAACATTCAAATCTCGCTTTGTGATCATAAATAGAGACGACTTCTGCAGTCCACTTCAATTCAATGTATTTTTATGATTTGCCCAATATTTAGTCGTCATCGTTATCGGCATCATCTTTTTATGAAGAAAGTTTTGTTTGGTGGTATATTCGTTGATAAGTGAATTGGGAACCCGAAGACTGGCGCACATAAACTAGTTTTGCTGCCGTTCGGACAGGTTCCCAGAGCTAGTGAGATTTCTGAACATTACATTAACAACATTAATTAGTTACATTCATAACAACCCGTCCGCTCCAAAATCCCGTTCTATAATTTGCACTGTGGCACATAAATTGATTTTATCAGACAAGTGTACATGTATATACAATTGCCCTCTTTATGTCAGCCGCTTAGGCTGCGAAAAATGTCACCAGACATCGACATAGTATATCCACATTTTAATATCTCCATGCATACACGTTCATCTACGTGTCAGTATGCCATGAGGTACCGGACCTGTCACATATTCATAAAACTCTATATCGAGGAATGAGAGAGAGAGAGAGAAAAAAAACGTTTATATGTTAGGTCGAGATACCTTAAGAGCCCTTACAAATTTTGTCTTCGTTTTTAAGGGGAAACTTTAATTAACATGCCACCTCTCGCGGCCCTCATTCGACGTTACTCGGGACAAAGCGTAATGACAAAGCTACCATGTGAGAGGTTACTTCTGCCACGCGCTCCGGCCGTTGACATTTTTAGCTTGTGTGAAGCGTGACGGCGCCTGTGTGACCTACATAGTCAGTCGCCTGTACTCGTGACTGTATGACAAGTTGTAAGTTCAGAGAACGACTTTTATGGTCTGTTTCTCACTGATTAACCAAAGCTTTTGATGAAAGACGTTTGTTACTCGCGTCTGTTATGCCAAAGGGTAAGTCTTTAAAACGGGTTACTTATCAAAATTTCAAAATTATAGCGTCGAATATTGTTTTCCCGTCCATACCGGAGGAAGGTGAGACACAACCTTAAAGCTGTTTATTAGCTGTATATGCTTGACGGTTCTATAATCACAAATGTTGCATACAAATTTAGGTATGGTCAGTGGCGTACGCAATGGGTGCCGGAGAGGTTTGTGGGCGGGGAGGCGTGTGGGCGGGGAGGCGTGTGGGCGGCGAGGCGGTAAGGAAGGGGCACCCACCTCTATCGTCAGTCGCGGAAAAGCGTTCCTCCGATGGAGATTTTACATTCAGAAGAATTAGACCACTGCTTTCATTTACACCTTATTATAGGCCTAATTTATAGTAACAGATGTCAAAATATGCACCATTGTAGTCCTGGGGGAAAACCTCACAGCCACTCATTTAGAATATCATGGATCTGCCTTTCCGTTAGAAACACTCCCCCCCCCCCCCTCCACCCTGCCTCCCCATCTTTAAAATTGTAAGGATTTTATGGCTGTAAGCTACTGAATGACATGAAACCACTAGTTCTGTTCATCTTTATTCCTGTTATGGTGGTGCAAAGATATTTAGGCACTACCCCCTCACTTTCCCTCACCAGTCCGATTTGATAGTACGGTAAATAAGGCGACCATTTCGTCCTCAGACTTACATCCTTTCAATACCAGATGGCTTGCATGTGAAGGTTGTGTTCACTTGTTTAACCACGGCCACGTAATATTTATACTATCTCTAACTATTTCATTGTGAAAATGTTGATCTGTTCCAGTTAACTTTATAACAATAAATGAGCAACAGAAAACTAACTGTGAAATTTAAAAGATCTAAGCTTCGTATGGTCACTGGTTCGAATCCTGTTCCAGCAAAAAATGCTAATTATATTTTCATTATTGTACACTACCAATTAATCAACTTGTTTTATTTTTAAGCGCTACAGATAACCAAAAATGTGACCAGTGGCAATTCAACGCCCCTGCCCTACCCCTACCCTATCTCCCACCCCTCCTCATCACTTGGCGAAGGTCAAAGAAGCATGTTCTGCATGATGAAGTTACAACTTCGTCTAAATATTAATCGTTGTTGTTTAAAGAGTAGCATACTTTAACTTTAACAGATACTGTTACCTACAAGATAAGAATCGTTGCCATTATTGTCATGGCAGAAAGCCCTACAGGTATCATTCCACAAGTACAGTCATCTACGTCATTTTGAATGTTTATATAAAATGAACTAATGCAGTGCTTGTTTTGGCATATTTTCAGTCACTATGATCGTTTTCTGCCTTTTTGTGAAAGATGATAAATCAAAGTACAGATGGTGTGAAAAAATGAAGAGAATTGAATGTGATTTAAAACATTCTAGAATTACCCTGATTAATGATGTGGATATTACTCTGAGCGAGCAGTCACAGGCCTGGTTGCGATTCGTCATATATTTGATTTCTTGACCATGTTACTAAACCTCAGATAGATGATATTCAGCCAATGTAAATTTGTCATTTTGCTACCACGTGACGTATACGTCAGGATTATCCTGTAATTCCAAAAACCTTTCACTGTTTTTACGGAGGTATAAGAAGTCAAAATTAGCCTAGTGGCGTCATCAAGTTGCATTCACAAATTTAGTTCAAATTTTTGGTTTCCCGAAAGGGAAAACTATGGAGTCACTCTTACCGACCTTGCAAAGTTGTGAGGGGGACCGCGGATTGCAAAGCCGGTAGTTGCTATTACGCGGTTAGATTCGCCCAACACGGAAACATACGCTTAGCTGTACTCCGCAAGAAACGCTGTACTCAAAGCCGTATACTTTGTTGTTTAGCGAGCGACGTCAGACTGTCATATCTCTGCACGGTTTGTCAAAAAATATCAACAAGTAGAATAAATTATTCAAGGGAACATTATAATTATACTTGGTACTATTAAAGTAGTAAATGTTGATAATATAATGTAGTTAACATGTCTACAAATGTTAAAATATGTTATGTTTGATACAGAAATTATTAACCCCATACAATAGTCCATGTATTGAAGCTTTGGTACCATTATGTTGATAGGAGTAACGTAAGTTGGCTTTAATAAAACAAAAATGAAATATATCTAAAACGAAAACGACTGTTTGCACGGCAGACGACGTATAAGGAACACACATATTTTGTTATGTTTCTTGAAATAAAGTTCTCGTTCGACTTCTCACAAATGTATATTACATGCCAAACTCCCGCATTACGAGTAGAACCCCTGTGACAAATCTTACGCGGCATGGGTAATGTCAATCTGCGAATTATTCAAGTCACACATCCCGGGGTCTCTGCATGCTAAGTTGTTAAATACCGCCTTCATTTACTTTCGGGGAGCATTTCATACTGTAGTTTTTCTTTTTTTCTTTTCCATTTCTTTCTTTTTTATTACATAGAGCAATGGAAACGGTTTACACATTGCCGTCTAACACTCTTGAAGTCGATTTTGATTTATATCAAATATAAGAGAACAATTCGCATTTTTCCTCGAAGCCTTCTAAGTTCATATTTAAAATGCTGTCATTTTCCTTAGACTTTGAAAAGTCTAAGAAAAAGTCTAAAAAAGTCGTAGTCTGTGGGTTGTCATCTAGATGTAAATCTGTGATCGGATGTTATAGCGCCACCAGATTTTGAATTTTTTTACTTGCTCTTGGTTTTCTGTTTTCATATAGTCAAGTTTTACTGTTGACCAGGGGCGTATCCAGGATTTTCTAACCCGGGGGGCGCGAATTACTATCTAAGCGGAGCGCCACCATCGGTTGGCGCGCAGCGTACAAGAAAATTTCTGGTTTTGATACCCCCCAGATCACCGGAAATGGCACTTCTCGGGCTTGAAATGACCAACTAGATGTACACTTTTGCCTGAGAACCAAGAATTTCCCAATAGTTTTTTTTAATCCCTAACCTTTTTGAAGATTGTCACCAGTCACACATCATGTTCGTCCTCAGCGCATCGCCTGTGGATCATTGCTTTTTGTAGGTGATTCTACGTCGCGGCCCACAATACCCGTAACTCCGTAAGCCCCACTTTTCAAGGTTTTAAGCCCATTATTTGTTCAGAATTTGAAAATTCACAATTCTCGTGATTAAATTCACTTCAAAAAATACCCATAATGTTGCACAAAATTTTCATCTATGAACAACCAATATAGAAGACCTCCTTCAACCCCTAACAGACCGGTCAAATTGCACGAGTAGAGGGAAGTATTATGAAGAATGGTGGTCAGGGAATTTTCGAAAATTCAGACACAGTTAATTTATTGGTGTACAAATATTAAATCCTGCTATGACGGCTACTATAAAACTTCGTTAAAGGAAATGAAAAAATACCAGATATTTCCGAAACCGAACACTACACACATCTACAGTTTGAAGGCTGTTCATCCCGGAACGCCATTTTCATGCTCACTGATGTGATGTGATATCTGCTGTTTGCTTTAAAGAGACTGAAATAAATAACTATTATCTGTTTATTGTGCAATGCTCCACCAGTGGCGTAACGATGAGCCTGGGGGGGGGGGGGGCTCCTGACCATGAAGGGCCTCCTATCAGGAGGTCGAAGCAAGGTCGTCCGCAGAAATGTTTACAAGGGGGATCATATAGGTCATATAGGTGTAACACACTACTTGATACTATCTAAGCGGAGCGCCACCATCAGTTGGCGCGGAGCCACAGTTGGTTTCATAGCACAATTGTACAATTTGATGAAGGCGTCCATACACACACGCGTTATGATAGACCATATATATATATATATGTATATAGTTATATACATTAGTGAGAGAGGAAATATGGAAACGTCAAAAATGAAGTTGTCGGTGTTAGGGGAAGGCCGAGGCGCACGCCCCTTCCCGAAATCCTCGATCTGTCACTGGCTACCCTG
>JAIPMN010000061.1:23070-40667 GCA_020650975.1 Apostichopus californicus | reverse complement strand
CTCAAATTAGCCTATATTTCTTTTTATTGGGGCGAGCAGCGAACATTTACATGCCACAGGAAAGAATGAATTATATCACCTACTATTCAATTTATTGATGTTACACACAAAAAAAAGCATATTTCTCAGAAAATTTTGGGTGACAAAAGCCTTTCTAAGTGCCACCATTTTACATGTAGGCATCACCAGGATTCCAAAAAAATTCACCCCCTCCCCTTATACCCCTCCCCAGGACGGCGATTCGTGGCATGGACCAGCATTTGCCTTCTCAAGAAATGGGGGCACCAACAACAACAACACCAACAACATGTGGAGGGGCACAGCTGTAGCTTGTGAAGTTTTGTACACATCATTGTGGCACAGATGTGGGACACATAACAATCTGTCTTCAGAAACTTTAAAACAGTAATAAATATATCCTTGCTTGGTTTGTGCAAAGTGATTCAGACTTTGCCTTGGAAACATGAATCATCATTGTCTTGCCTTGCGTACTCTCCCCCTTTCTTCCTACATTTTCCTTCCCTTCTCCACTTACTCTCCCCCAGGCCTCCCCATCCCATCCCCTATGCCCGCCCCCATCCCATCCCCCCATTTTTTTTCCATATTGGGTAATATCCTACGAGTAATTAACCTGCTATATCCAAGTCTCTTCACCATGTTCAAGACTAGCACCTGACAATTGTGGATATGTAGAAACACCGCAGCCGCTCTAAGCTAGAAAAGGTTGCTTCAAACCCCCCATTTTTACAATATGGGGTTTCATCAGGGACTAATCACGGAATGTTCGCTAATTCTATACATCAACCTCAAATTACATGTGTCATGTAAAAGTGGCTTGAATCTGCACCCGAATACTTGTGTATATGGCTTCCCCGTGCGTAGTAAACGGTAGATCTGGTATCTAGTAATTAGTTTAGTTTAGTAGAAAAAAGGATCAGGAGGGACACTTAAGTCCCCATCAAGGACCCTATAAGAGAGAGAACAAAAAACTGAAGACACAAACACTCAGACCCGATTACAATGCTTAAAGTGCTTGTCCAAAGCATTCTTAAACCCATTGACACTACTTGCAAGTACAACTTTCTCAGGCAAACCATTCCACTCATTCACAACCCTATTAGAAAAAAAGTTATGCCGAATATTAATCCTACTATGCGACTTTTGGAGTTTAAGACAATGACATTGGTTTTGTTGAAGTTCTCGGCACAATGGGTCGTGTGAGAGCCTTGAAAGCATGAGACAGTACTCCTACATTGTGGAATGTTCACGTGTGAGAAGTTTATTGTTCTGATGATGGGATGTGCAACCATTTCACTATAGCTCCATATGGTGCAACCAAGGCTTGGAAGTGAATACTGAGGTCAATGGAGGTCGGATGAAGGAATGTAACTTTCAACATGGAATACATTCATGTGATCCAGAGTTTTCAGCTTTTCTGTGCCGCAATCGGTTAAATTGAGACAAAATAACGCCAAATATGAAATTGCTGTTATGACAATTTACCCTTATTGGGTATAGCGTAGGAATTACGTGCCCTCTAGTAAGGGAACTGATAAGCCTACTGCACATAATCTTAGCCAAAACTTAAGGCAGCATTTTCACCAATTTTTTCTATACTGTTGTGTTATGTCCCGCTTTCAGAGCACTTGTATTGTCAGTACGAGCAGTATGAAACTGTTTGTACTGTCAACACCTGTGCTTTGAGAGCATGATATTGGTGTACAGTTTAGAGAGGTATTAGCATTAGGAAATTGTCCCAACTGGCTGACTAACACTTCCACTATTGAAGCAAAGTTGATACATGTTCCAGTGTCGCGGGTGAAATTCATGGGGCTTTCCCTCTAGTTGAGTTGTACGGTGAATTCTTTGTGTTTACTACCCTCATACCTTTCGAAATAATTCTTGTTAATTTACTTGCCAACCGCAGCCACCCAATTCTTCATGAATGCGCAATAATATCAATATATGGTAATAGCTCGTATTCTGATTGGTTCGCTAAACAGATGGTTCCATTTCCCACCAATCAAGATAAGATATGATGACGTAGTGTCTGGAATGTACTGCCATTTGGTTGGCGCGCACGACTATTACTGCTCAGTGTGTAGTTTGCCGTCGAGTAGATAGAGTGGCACCGCCTAAATTTTCGGAAGTTAGATATTTCTCGGATAATTGCTTTGTATTTCTCCTATTTTGGCAACATTAAGTTTCTTTTTTGGTAAATACCTTATAGACTCAAATTGAAGGTGAGTATTTCCCTCAGTTCTGCTTACAGGTAAAAGTGTTTTCGTTTCCTTAACGATTTTCATTCACGTGGGCCATGTTCGCGCCTATATAGGCTAGGTTCTGAAAATAACCCATTTGAAACCGTGTTTTGCTCATATCACTACAAATCCATGGCATTTTCATCAGTTAATGTAATCTGTACCAAACATATCACAGCAATGCTAAGACCTAAGTACATTTTTACCGAGATCCTTGTCATTCCCAATGTATTGTTTTGTAGTAAGGTGCGATGGAAAGCACAAAATGGCGTCGCCATTTACGTAAGTGCCACGTGACCTAAGTCAACGTTGCGCATGCGTATGTAAACCGGTGCGTTCGATTTTGAGTTATTTGATAGGCTAGGAGTTCAAATAGTATTACAGATGGCGAGGTCAAGAACGTGCCTAGCGTACCATGCCAGATTAACAATGACAGGTTCGGCTATACATGGGGATATAAAAATGATGTTATAATTTAGCGAGATTAAATAACTAGAATGAAAAGTGCATTGAAACTGCTATGGCTTCATTGCCCTTGACTTCTGCTTGTTAACCAGAAATAGCTGTTACAATATTAATGGCCCGAACCACTGTTTTGTTATACAATTACATTATGGCATGATAAACACAGGTCAGTCAACTGTATGTTGCAATACACACCTCGACCAAAAAAAAAGGAGCATTGTAATCAATGTGATGCATCCACACACCAATTATGAGAAGTATCCATGATTCCCATATTATATAAGTAATAATAGGGTTTTCAGAGTTCAACCTCTGGTGACCACAAGTGATATTTGACCTCACAAGCAATAGGATTCTTGTACTCAATATGGCAAAGTTCCCAACATTTCTACCAAGACTCGAGAATTCCATGTTTTAAAGGTTTTCAGGCCTCGACAAATATTTATTCAAGCTCTCTCTATTAGGCGTCAGTTGCTAAAAATGTACTAACCAAAACACAAAATTCATTCGCCACTATGACTGCTGTTCCAGTCTCCATAGTACATATTCTACAACATCAATACTTTCCACGAACAAAGGTTAGGCACTGAGGCTGATACATACTGCTACATAATTGCACATTGGAAAGTTATGTTTCTGTGCAGTATGAAATTTATACTTTTCCCATCAAAAGGAAGTGATGAACAAAGTAAAACTTGTTGCAGAATCATAAATAAGTAGCAAGGCCTACTCAAAAAATAAAACATATAAATAAAACATTCTGCAAAAATGCCTACGAGCCTTTGCTTCTGTTACATTAAGACTCCTCTACTACTAGGCATTTACTCTGCAGTAGCTAGGTGTGCACAAGTCTTTAGCCTATGTAGTACTTCATTGCAACTTTGAACCACTACCTCGATTAGTGTGACTTCGTACATTTTCCCAATTATTTATCTTGTCTTTTAGCTGCAGAAAAATATCTCTATTACTCAATTACACTGCCAAAATCAAAGCGATCTTTTACGCAATGGAAATCTAGTGTTAAAAGACCATTTACAATATCTTCCGTGTTTAAATAGTTTAATTTCTTCCTTAATTTTTGGTGAAATTTCTTATTAACTATATGATTAATAAAATAGTTAAGACGTCATATAGTGCATCAGTGATTTCGTAATGTATGTGTAACACAAGATAAGTTTGAACAGCACACTCTTCATTGTTTATATACTGCGCTGTCCAGCGCCAATGTAGGCCACTCTAAAGTTTACAATTGGACAGTTCTGCGAAGCCTAAGCTTCTTTGTACTACATTCTGCTCTGACATCGATTCCGCCAAGTTTCACCTTCCAATGTTGCAAATACTTTCAAGCTTCCTTTAACTGTAAAGTTGATGTGTGAATTTTATTTAAGTGATTTCCAAGAACGGTGTATGAAATGTGGTTTTAGTGTGAGAGTATAATGTGCAACGCTGTGTACGCACCAACTGGGCACGGTAGGCTGTATACGTATTTATGCGATGTGAACGTAAAATAGAATAGGCAATCACCTGTGTGTTTACATGCTGCGGAAATGGGAGAGCTAACTTGAAGTTGCCTATTTGCCCGCATTGCGTGGTTCACAAATTTGATGCGCTTGAACAAACGGTGCTTTCGATGGCCACCTTAAGTGTATATTGGTTTTCAGACCCGAAACATTTTTTCCTTCACATTTTTTGTGTTAACAAACCCAATTTTACCTACCATTGGTTAGTGTAAGGCACTTTAAAGCCTAAGCAACTCGGCCATCCAAGCTTTGGCATCAATTTTTGACCAAAATGACAGATAATTGTGGATTTGTTTTGTGCAGATCAACTCAAAATGGTTCTTTAAGGTGTCATTAAGTTATGAATTTTAATATCTTGGAAAAGGTGGTTTCAACTTGTTAAAAGTTTGTTTATAAGGCTATGGTAATTTAATGCTCTTATTTCTTAACTTCAGATGGGGGATGTCCATTGTTTATTGTTAGTAGTCTACTTGGGCTGCTAGTTCTATACTCTACTGTGTAGGGGTAGCCTGCGCATAACCTGTTTGATAAACTTAATTGTTTGAGAAATTAATATATGAACTCAAAATATTTATAGATGCCTTTAAACAGTATGACTTCGTAAGCAATAAACTGTTCTCTGTAGGTTTTTGCAGTATTTTTTTTATATATGCTCCATTAAGTTTGTGAACAATCTCCGCAAAGGAAAACTTCTGTACATAATGCACGAACAGATTGCAAACCATTTAACACAGTTATCTCGCATTGAGATTGGTCATAGATTAAAATCTAACTAGGCGACAGTTAATTTTTGTAAACGGTGCCTGGTCATTTCCCCAACACGAAATATGAGATTGGTCCAAGCTTCCCTTCTTGAGATATCGTGTTTACAAGCAAGGCATTACACACATACACACACTCCATCCGCCTGCATGACTTCATAGGTTATGATTATCATTGAAATAAAAAACCTAACCTTATCAGCCTAGGTCTGCTCAATGTATTGGACATCTTATTATGTTATATCAAGTCTGGAGTGCCTGGCTATGCCTTACTCTTGCAGTGTTGAGCTAGTCGACAAACGTGTAGGCTCTTGATTTTTGCTTTGAAGTTTGTTGTTAACTTTATTCAAGAAATCTTTAGAATGCAATTAGGCCTACCTTAATTTGTTGACATTGATGCAATTAGGCCTACCTTAATGGGTTGACATTGTTCTGTGGTAGTGACCAGTGTTTCACTTTAGACCCATCATGACCTGGTATCTCTAATTGAAGTAGGAAAACCTAAATAACATAACTGTATAACTGTCCAAGTAAATGAATTTGACATTTCCACAAACAAGTGTCAGATAGTTGACCTGGACAAAAATTAACTTGTTATCTTCCCAATGGCAAATAAGTTTGGATTTGGCTGGGCAATTCTATCTGTTGATTGCCTTCCATTTATTTAGCATTAAAGTTAATGCACTACAATGTGGCATAATGGCAATATTTGATATGAATAATTGTATAGCATCTACGGATCCAAATAAAGGCTGAGGCTGTGTTATATATGTGTGTGTGCATTTGATATAATTTGTAATGACTAATTCATGAATCCGTCTTTTCCTATCTACTTTCAACAGAAATAATTGATGATATGGCTAGTCAATCTCTGCAGGTTGATCTGTCAGTGAAAACTGATGCTTGCATAGGTAGGTACTCCCATTTTCTTTTGTTCCATAGAATTAACTTCTATCAGTCATTGAGTGTTTGTAAATGATTTCTATGTGCATTTTTCCATGATCGACATTTTTAATTGCCTGTTATATTGTTATTAATCATTCACTTTTTTTTCATGTCAAGAAGCAGCAGTCCACCGCATTTTGCTAAATCTTTTTATGCTAATGTTGCAGTTCCCTTATTGTTCACCACAGGTCTTCAGAACTAACATAAATTTCTTTTTCACATGCCAAGACGCCTTCATAGTTTCGGACATTTATGCTATCTATTTATTTGCAAACTATGCAGATGGTCAGATGCTCGGAAAAGCTGTGGTGCAAAACTTCTGCACTCTCCCATCAAATAATCAACACAGCAGTCAGATAGTTGAGTGCTTTCCAAGTGCTGCATCGGTAAGTCTGACTGAGTTCTTGGATGACCAGTCAGATGATGGGTATGCAACAAGTCCAGCATCATCAACATCCCCTGGTTCCATGTGGAGTGTAGAAACGACCCCTTCCACTGTAGATGAGGACACCATCAGTAGCATCACCTCCTTCTGGGATGAAATGAGTAATGACAGCACCATGTTCAAGCCATCGCTGAAGAGGTCAGCAGACAGTTCTGCGGATGGGACAGTTCGAAAATGTCTGAAGTTGGTAGAAAGAGGCTCTGCCTTAGAGGGTCCCCAACATGCTGAGGTCCCAAAACAAGCTGCTGATTTCTCATCTGCCCTGAAACATTCTCAACTTCTCCTGCATCTGGCAGGAACACCAACAGATGACCCAATCATCTCTTTGCAAGAATCCAGCAAGTGTCCAGTTCAAAGTAATATTAAAAGGTACAGTGACTTTTAACAAGTTGGGCAGCTTGACTTTGCACCCTTTCATGTTACCACCAGCATCTCTGTGTGTGTGTGAGAAGTATCTATCATTCGTATATTCACTTTCTCCCTTTTTGTCTTCCAATTGGTAGCTCAAAGACAGCATGCAGAAAGGTAGCACGACCAAAGTCGAAAAAGTTACCAGGATTATCAGTGCCTTGCCCTCCATCTCAAGATGGCATTGAGCTGACAATTGTTGATCAACCAGAGCGCCACCACCGAGCCAGGTACCTGGTGGAAGGCAGCAGAGGTTGTGTGAAGAATGAGGCCAAGGTGGGGTTTCCAACTGTTCAGGTGAGGAAGGAGAAAGTGATACATATGTTTGCACATTCAAAGTCACTACATTTAAACACTTTACTGCATTATTCACTATCCAGTGGCTAATAAACTGTTTGCTGGTTTAATTGTAGTGATGTTTGTGTGCTTAGTTTGTCACATACTACAAAGTTAAGTATTCTGTTTACAGAAAGTGCTAGAAATCTTTGTATTTGTGTAGCAATTTGGCCATTACTTTGGTACATTATGCTATATACAATAACAATTTGTATCTTCTATGAATCTAAAATCTTGGGATATGCTACTCCAGATGTATAAGTGAGGAAATGTCATATTGACGATTGCAGTTGGCTGCATATCATGGGTTGGTCTAGTCTGATGTTAATTTGCACTGGCATTTTACTTATATTTCCGTTGGTAAATAACATAAATATTTCTATCTTCAGTTAAAAGGGTGGAACCAGGCTGCTGAGCTGATGGTTTTCATTGTTACTGACCAAGGTAAAGTGCGTCCTCATGGATACTACCAGGCATGCAAAGTTACAGGCCAAAATGCAACACCATGTTCTGAAGTAGACATGGAAGGCACCAAAGTGATTAGAATACCATGGCAACCACAAGAACATGGTGGAGTTATGGAAATGAGGTGAGTCAGAACCATTCCAGAGTAGTCTTGTCTTTCTGCTTGGATTACTTTTCCTTGTCTGATCGGATTGCTCAGATTGTGATATCATCTTCCATTTCTATATTTTGTTTAAATGGGATCTTCAATTTTAACATTTATTCTCCTTTGCAGAATTGACTGTGTGGGTATCTTGAAGTTAAGAAATGCTGATGTGGAACACAATGGTGGACTTTACAGGTCTAAAAAGAAGAGCACAAGTGTGAGGATGGCATTTAGAGTTCTTTTTCCTGGGAGTAAAGGAGTTACAGCCATTCAAACTATATCCTCGCTTGTTTGTTGTAGTAAGTACAGGCCTTAAAATTCCTCCTTTCCATTTCTTAATGGAAGATGATAGCAGTAAACTTGTATTTTTTTGGTCTTATTTATGAGTAAAGGCATGTGATTAAGAGCTTCCATGAACAAAGTTATAGCTAGTCCATTCAAAGTATGACCAGTCAAGTCTAAAAAGTAACACCAAAGTTCTTGGTGTTTCATACTGGCAACATAAGATAGTCATCGGAACCTCAATGCAGTTTTGCATACTATTTTAGTGATACAGTTATCCCAGAATTCTTTATGAACATCTGTCAACTTTATTTTATTCAATGTTTAATGCATAGCCATTGTCAATTACATTTTCAGCACAACCTCTTGGTCATCCTGAAATCATTAAAAAGAGCCTGACGGAGTGTTCAGCCGCAGGTGGACAAGAGTTGTTCATCATCGGGAAGAACTTCATCAATAAAAACTGTGAAGTGAAATTGTTGGAATTATGTGGTGCTGGCAAGTCCACCTGGGTTGGATCTTGCAAAATCGACAAGAGTTTATTTCACAATGTAAGTATTGCCAGGTAATTCAGACTATGCTAGAGAGAATGTGTTTGAGATATTTTCCAGGGAAAGTGAGTTTTGTATAAGTCATTACTACTTCAAGCACATTGGGTTTGAGGACTGATTTAGAGTAATATGTATGTAGGTCATATATATAAGTTGTCAGTCAGGTTGTCAGTAGTAAGGTTATAAGAATTTATAACCATCTTCATGTCAAATTTTTTTTGCCCTTTGCAGACTCACATATTATGTACCATACCGCCATATCAGGTGATGGACATACAAAGACCGGTGGAGGTCTACCTGGTTGTCTCCTGTGGGGGAGGTAAAACAAGTGAGCTTATGGCTCACCCTATTACCTATATTCCAACACCAGGTATGTTGCTTTTTGCCATGCTGACTTGCACATATCTAACACCTTACAAAAATGTTAGCCGTGCTTGAAGTTCCAGTCAGCCTGATTTTCTGCTCTTACTATTGGTAATTGCTGCCAAGTGTGAATAGTTTGTCAAGTAAAACCTAAAAATTAAAAAGTCAATCATTCCCTGACTGGAGTTTCATGGATTTGCAGCTGAGTTTTAGTTATATTGATATCCCTTGAAAAATTGTGACAGTCCATTATGTGCAGTAGACAGCCTTGCGTGAAAAAAGCCAGCAGAAAATAGTACAAATTTTGTCTTATTGATTTTCCTTTGATCTCTGGCTGTCTTGTCACGTTACACAATGATGCAAGTTACCTTGCCAAGCAGCACAAAGTAGACCCTCATACCATGGAACCTGTTATAATTACATAACTTGTGTGATCTTAGTTTTGCGTATTCTCTAAAACATTTTAATGTCAACAACCAACATAAGTTATACTGAGGTGTTTGATCGTGAAAAGTGGTTGCCCCCAAAGTCTTTTCTACTTTGGGGAGTGTTCTAGGAAAAAAAGTTGCCTTTTTTTAACATTCTCCAGATGCCATTGTAAAGTAGCAGTTCCCTGGCAGAACAGGCTACCTTTTCTGTTTATCATCCTTATAAAATCATTTCTAAAATGCTCTTACTATGCTACAAATTAATTAATATTGAATAGTGATTTGGTAGCTCTTTGTCTTCCAGGGATCTCAAAATGTTTGTCATATTGAAATTGCATCACAATGGCAGCTGGAGAGTGAAATGAATGGAGTATGAATATCAGTTGCAGCTGTTTTAAACATTTTACCTAGCTGTTGCATGTGTGTGCAAGAAATTAACTTCTTGTTGAAAAGGAATGAAAAGGCAACAGTCCGGTAGAAAAAGCTGCATAGTTCCATTATCTGTGCTGGTATGAGTTGCCGATCTCTGTGCTGTACCACAAAACCAACCCAACCTTAACTATAATCTCTGCAAATCCAGTGCGGTAGCATTTTTCACAGTTTGATAAATGTTGTGATTTTCTTCAGTATTGCACTTTTCGTTTTTTTCATTGTATTGTACTTTATATGTAACTGGGTATATTAATTAAAGAAAAAAACTGAATGGGTAGTGGGTGAAGGCGAAAGATTTGATTGAAAATGTGTTGGGGTGGGATGGGGGGTAGGGATGGGTAGGATGGTAGGTGGGATGGGTAGGTGGGATGGGTAGGTGGGATGGGTAGGTTGGATGGGTAGGGAATTTGTATACAGAAAAATGTTGCATAAAAAGGGAAGGGAAATTAAACTATATTGAATACTTGCTAATTATTGTGAGAATTCCAAGTTACATATGAAAGCAGTTTTCCTGAGAGGGAGGAATTCTTGTCATCTCTATTAAAAATTTGGATGGGGGTGGTTCTGATTGACAATGGGATTGAATGCAACATCTGAATAAATTGTGGGAGTGGTAGTGGGCAATGAATGTTATAACCTGAACTCTGCTCTTCCCCCTTTAGTGCCATTTGGATAGTGCACGCAGTGTATTTTGTTCGTGTAGCAATCGGCTGTGACGTATCAGGAAGAGTCCAAATCGGGCTCTCCCCCGAACTTCAGCCAACGGAGATACCACAGAAATGAACAGTAACGGCAAAATGTTCTTTGCTATTTTCAGTAATGGTCTAAGAAGGCATTGTTGCCATATGTTTTTCGCAAATTCCAAAGATAGCGTTTGCTTGGTTTTTTTGTAAAGTCAAATAAAAGGTTTCTTTTTGTGAGAAACCTCTTGTTTGGTTTGGTTTATTCACAGGTCTAATTCTCTCATTAACTTTCCCCCATCATTGAAACTGTTCACTCACAGATATACCACTCAAGCAAACGCTGTTTTTATTTAGGATTTTTCATTTTCTTTTTTGATGAAATCTGTATGTTATCGTGTAAGATCAGACAAATGTGAGGTCATGTGGTGTGACAGCAATGTCATTGCCACTGAGATTTCATTTGCCTTTGGATTTCCCAAAAACATCTTAATTTTCTTAAACGTATGTTGTCACATCTCATGACCTCAAATTTGGAACTGATTAGACAGATGAATTGGACTGCTCTTTTTACACTTTTCAGGTACATAGACGGTTCATCACCGTGCAGTGGAGACACTTTTTTTCCCCTTCTCCATTCTTAAGGTACAAGATGTTGCCTCTGAAGAGTCCCATTTCTTTCTCTTTCTACTTGACATGAAGCAGTTTTCAGATTTGGTTTCACATGGGTGTCAAATTATGGTGCTGAAAATCTTAACTACACTGAGGATTCCTTTAGACTAATAATTTTAAGTTAGGATTATACTAAGCTAGGCAAGGAATTCTAGTTGTGGATGATTGGGAAGATTTTCAGCTTCCAATTTTGCATTTTTGCTCTTTCTGTCTACCTAGGGTTAACCCTTAAGTTTACAACTAAGATATCCTTTCATTTGGGTGCAAGAGGAAACTAGCAAGTTTGCCAAATGTAATAAGTTTTGTGGATTGTTTGCATTGTGTCGTTGACCCTTTATTGGAAGTCAAGCACCCAAATGATTGGACTCATTGTAATGGGTATTATGGTTTAACAATGACTTAGTTGAATGTAGAAGTCTTCTGTAAGACATTGAAATTTTCCATTTGGAAACTGTGTGAAGACTTTGATTTCAACTAACGACATTGTTTAAGGGTATATTTAAGCTGAACTGTATTACATTGAAAGAGCAACAATGCAAGTAATCAAAAGTTGTATAAGTACGAAACTGTGTACTTGCGCTCAAAATAGTCACACAATCAAATTCATCTGCCAACTGCTTCACAAACAGGACAAAGACACTTTCTTTCTTCTCTATCTCCCCTTTGCCCCTCATCTGCCTGCAGTTGTTTCCTTCCATGTTGGCTTGAGATGTGAATATTAAGTGTGTCCTTTCCCACCTTCTTTCAGAACCAAAGACAGAAATAGAACCCGTGCAAGAGCCTGTACCAGATTTGAGTAATGCAGCAGGTATGTAATACGTTTGTGATAGTGTAGACTTTGAATACCCTGATAACATAGAAAAGGTGTTTATTTGGAATTAATACTTTCAGTATGATTTTTGCCTTTATTCACTGCATCATCGTGATGAACAACTAGCAGATGACTTAAAAAGTTTTAAAAAGTATTTGAATAATCAAGTGCTTTGTACAGACCTCGAATACAAACTGTTTACAATCGTCGAAAAAGAAATATCTCCATGCACTAACATTGTCAGAAGTCAGTATTATCCTTTGAATGGAAGAAAAGCTCTACATCATAAGATGCCTGCTGCTTCCTACATTTCAAAGTACCCTATTTTATTCTCAAAGCTTGGTGTAGAAAATTATTGTGCAGTTTCTCTTTCACAGTACTGCAACTTCTTGCTTCAAGACTTTCTTGCACAAAAGATTCCAGTCCACCTATTTTGAAGCTCAGTGATCAAATTCCATTGATTTCCATGGGACAGCCACTTGATCTCAAGAGAAATTCAGTGGATATCGTGAACCAGCAAACGCAGATGCTACAACAACAAATCATCCAGCAAACTCAAAAACAGAGCTTCGAGGACTTGATGAAAGTAGCAGCTGGACTAATGACCAAAAGTGATATTGTGCAAGATGTTGAGCCCATGCAAGTCGTGTCTCCTGCCATAGGTAAGCAAGCGTTAGCATTTGGTTAGCCACCGGTGTGAAAGTCCTCTCGAAGAGGTTTTAGTCAAATCATCATTAGGTCTAGGTGCTAATTTATCTTTTCCCCGCATATTTACAGACCTGAACGCTTCTTTACCACCATCAACGGCTTTGTTGTCATCAGTGCCTGTTGTGCATCATCAGAAGCCAACGCAGAATCTTCTTCAAGGTCTGTCTGACTTACTTGTAACAAGTTCCTCACCCAATGTCCTGTCAGCCCCAGCAAGTAACGTGCTGTCAGCGCAACCTGGCTCCATCAATTTGACTGAACCCATCCTGTTCAGTTCAACTGTTGCTGATATCATCAAGCCTGCAGCTTCAACCTTGTCAACATCAGCACCATCAGTGATCAACTCTTGTTTGGTGGACACATTTGGCTCAGCTTCCAATTTCACCCTTAACAACCCAACAATGATTAGCGATGTAAAGCCTGAGAACTCTGCTGGCCTACTCACTGGAGCGGCTTTAGAAGATGGTACAGTATAGAACCTTTAAGCTAGCTTCTAGCGTTATCCGCTCTGCTTTCTTCTGTACTCCACTTTGTTTTGCAGTTGAGACAGCCTGCTTTGGCCTCGAGTAGCCATTATTTAATCTTTTATTTTTCTCTCAAGCAGGTTTGTATATAATTTACCAAGCTGTCTCGATATGCTCTCTTCATTATGGACATGTAAATGCATTATTTTTTTGGCTTAATATTTAAGGTTATACAGCCAAAATATATTTGGATTTGTTGTTTCATGGTTGTGTGTCCAAATACAGTTTTTCTATGTTTTCTTACATCTCTCTATCTTCGTTTTCATTTTATTTTCAACAGTTTTAGACTTTCTGAGGGCTCTTCAACAGAAACCAACTTCCATTCTGATGTAGCTTTACCGAATAGGGGGCAGACCATGGGACCATGACCAATCCACACATAAACCAAACTAATATGCTTAATGCACCGTGTGAAGTCCTTATTTATTCATATTGTTTTATAGTGAAACAAATGAAAACCATCCTTGTTCATTTTTCAAGAGCCAAATGCATCTCCATTTTTTTTTTTTTTTTTTTTTGGCCAGGAGTAAAAAACATGGTTGCTATGTGAATATTGTACAAAACTGTATATAGTGTATGTAGATGATGTTTTGTATATAGTAATATAAATTTATATATGAACAGGAGATTTCTATTTGCAAAGAGGTACTTTTATTTTGCTGTATTCTGTTTTTATGTCTGCTATCCAATGCACAGGTCTCTGTATTCTCAGCCCAAGTAAAAAAACAATATAGACTACACTGAGTAGGGATCCTGGTAAAACTATTGCACAATTGTCCTTGTACAGGAAAAATAGGTAAACTTTGTGTAACTAGTCTAGTCTCATTCCAAAACAAAACAAGATGTTTGTTCCGTCCAAAAAGGATCAATGTTGCCAAGTTGCTATGCATTGTTTTTGATAATGGTTTTGTAGGAAAGACCTAGAATAATTTAAATGTGTGACAAAAGTTCCTATCAGTCCCACAGTTGTTTGTTGTGATTTCTTATTCCAAAGAGTTTATAACTGTATTTTCTTCTTTCTTATGAATCTTGAAAAATTAAAGTATCCCAGGCCATAATTGCCAGTCAAGTAGTAAGTTGGGTGTCCTTGAAGTTGTGATGGATATCCCCTGTAGAGAATTTTCTCTGTTGCTTTATTCTCAAAAAGGTAGTTGCATCGATCGGTAGGATGCATTTCTATAATTACGTAAGCAAAGTTCAGTTCCTCGCAGGGCACACCTAGATATGGGATGAACATGTCGATTAGTAATTAGCATCAACCGTTTGTGACAAGAACAATCAACGGTCCCTTGTAATGTTAAGTAGACAAGGTGCAACTACTAAGAAAAGAGTTTGGGTTTTGTTGAATTTTACACATTGTTGTTAAAAGAAAATGAACAGTCCTTAAGTTTCCATTGACAATTGCATCTCGCTTCTGCCAAAATTATTAAATGTGCTAAAAATGTAACATTCACTCAAAAGGACATGCAGTGTTTGAAAGAGGAAACTTATCGATTTGATCATATGTAGGGAACCTGCAAGTCATCCTGCTATCATAACTGAATGTTATCTGGTAACTTGAGGGTGCTATAGTGGGTTTATCTACTATTTTCCACAATTTGAGTCTATCCTTACTTCGTTAACTATTTGAGTACTAAGGAGTCTTTCATATTACAAGGAATACTCTGCTACCAAAGCTCATCATTTATTGTGTATGGTGTTGTTTAACTTTTGTAAGTACTTTCTGGTTATGTGAAAGCATACTGTTTTGAGGAAAAGAAGTTTTGTATTCGGATATTAGCTTATCCAAGGGATAAACCATTTTAATTTTGAGGTTGGATTAGTTGTTTGCAAATGGCTTAATTAAGTTGAAAGGTCTTCATTGGGTTTTCCATTGTTTTCTTATCTAAGTTATACTAATTGCAGGCGTTATGGTTTACTTTAAGGAAAAGTATTTACAACTCAGAATCAATGACGAAGGAAAGAAATAAAAAAATTCAAATTAAATACCAGATATATTTTGTCTATTTCGTCTATTTCAATCCTAGTAATTTTCTTTTTGGAAATAGTTCAACATTGCACATCTTTAGGATATAAAATGTTGGTGGCTAAACAAGACAGTATTAGTCTTGGAAATTGAAAAAGGAATATTGTTTACACCAACTGTCAAATAGCATTTTACCATCTCCTAACTTCTCAGCATCTGGGAATAATTTGGCTGGTCACAACATTCAGAGTAATACTTTGGTCAATTCAGCGAATGTTTATGCTTGTGATGTGACTTCTATTTATCGTTGAAAGGCATCAATCCTCCTTCCCCTGCCCCACACCCCCCAAAAAAAGTAAAAATACATATATAAACCTTGTGTGAACAAGTGGATTACCTTATTAGCTGAAGGCATATAGCTATTGCAATATGTGAATTCTTGGAGCTACAGAGTGCACCAAAAGGTAACTATTTCCAAAGTGTTGAAGTGAGCCATCGCTACTGGTCGGGCTGCGTATTTTTTTTTCCCAGGACGAACGTGGGCATCGGCCAATCAAATACCTGGATTCCAAACATGTGACGCTTTTTCAAAAAACATGTTCTGAATCTTTTTTCCTAGTTTTGACCCCAGATTATGAACGAAAATCCTTCATTTCCATAGGAATTGGATCCCTAACCCACTTTCTAAACCCTAACTCTGATTTCAAACGAATTTGTAAATTCCTGAAAAACCTGAAACCCACGTTCGTCCTGGGAAAAAAAAATACGCGGTCGGGCTAGGCATAAACGTTGAGGATGTGTGTACGTCAGTGGACCTTGACATTGGACAGACAGTGATTGACATTTCAGTTACGCGAACTGCTTGTACGGTGTGTGGATTAAAGATAGCTTTAAGTAGATTCCGCATCTAAATTGAAAGTCTGCGATACATCACTCGTGTGGTGGCTGCCAGCTATAATTGATATTCTAGACCACCCAATCTCGTGTCAAAACTTCCCCAAAAGTCTATTGTCACCGATTCATAATCTTGTACTTTGTTGGCAACTGATGACACCTTATCTTTAAGTTGAACATGAGTACGTCTACAGCTAACGTCTTTAAACTTCATCTGAAATGTATGTACTTGGTATCTGGATACCTGTCACAGATGGACCTTTTCGTGGAGAAGAAAAAAACGTTCAACTATCGACAATCTTGTATTCTAAGTTAGCTTTATAGAGGGAGTCGACATTCGCGTATTTTACCATGTTACATTCACAGTTTTGTCCCAAGGTAGAAAAGTAACCATTTCGGAGAAGAGGAAGGAGCGACTTGATTTTGCTCACAAAGCCGATATGATGGGCCTTGTGTGCACATCCATACGTAGTGTTAGTTTACAAATAAAGGGTGAATGATAGAAATGTTGGATTGGCCATCATGCAGAACAACATAATGGATCATGTAATAAATGGCCCATTAGTGGCCGAAATGTTGATGGAGTGCATAAGAGCGTATGAACAAAGGAGGGTCAGCCTAGAGGAGCGGTTTGGTCTGCCTCCCTCACTTTTTCACCTACGAACGTATTCGACTTTTCCCCCCGAAAATTTCAACAAGGAATTTTGAAGTGAAAACTTAAAAATTTCCATGAAACAATCGTATTCGTACGATATAGAAAAGGACAAATTTTAACATATTTTCAAAAGCCCCGTCTAGGTCATAACAGCATAAATCTATGTTGAACACAATTTTTGTTTGTCAAATTTGTAATGTGTTGTAAACATGTTATTTGAGACCTAAAAGTCTTCGGGGGGGCAGGTGGTCACACAAAAATTTCCAGGGGCTAAACGGGGACGGTAAAAATAAAATATATATATATATATACAAATTGAAAAAAAAAGAGGAATGATGAAGAAGGTATATCATATAGCCGGGTAAGGCTAATTTACAGTACAGAGGCATATGGTGGATTCAGATGGGGAGAGGACAGTGCAAGAGGCACTCCCAATGTTGGTCGTCGTCTTCAGTGGTATTTTGTTATAAAACATCACTTTATAAAATTTATATCTAATTCCCCTGATATGAGCAAACTTCCTCCCCTTCAAGCGCGGTTTTCTGGGCTTGTGCATATCCCCCTCCTGTAACCAGAACAAGAATTTAAAAAGAGTTATTGGCACAACCTGTCGATTATTTATAATTATAGATCTAACTGAAAGGTAGTCTAAATATGCCTCGGAATGCACCTTTTCTAATAGCTCTAATTACTCCCCCGGGGGGGGGGCACCAATTAACTACCATACATGGTACTCGGCTTCATCGATCTAAAGGGCAAGCTAAGGGAATATAGCCTACGGGTGTCATAAAAAGCCAGATCAATACGAGACGCTTTAATTGGACACAAATGATCTTAGAATGGGCTCACCCCCCCCCCCCCTCACACTGCAATGGCTGGC